>APFE031445857.1:123245-136055 GCA_000404065.3 Pinus taeda
AAAAAGTCACTTCCTAGTAGCACAACGTTGTGACTTAAGGAGGAGCCAAGGGGGCCAAAGGGGGACGCAGAAATGGGGCCCATGCAGACACATGGCAAGAGGGGAATCACGCAGGAGGAGGTGAGCCTAGGGATTGTGAGAGGCAGAGGCTATAAAATAGAGAGGAGTCCCCTCATTTTGGATCATTCTAGTTATGAGCATTTGTGATAGTCATTTCGACTTAGAGCACGCTGGCTGTTTAGCTAGTCTGCAGCACTATTTAGTGCATCGAGTGTCTCCGTTCGGAGATCTCACCCTTAGCCCCGTGGGACTTTGAGTGCCTGCTCGGGAAAGGTATTTCTGTTGGCATTCTAGCAGTAGTTTCATCAGCATTTCAGTAGCAGTTTCATAAACATTTCAGCAGCAGTTTCATCGGCGTCTTTGAGGAACTATGCAGAACCCCAAGGGGGTGATTTTTGGGGGTCGGCCATTTCAGAAAATCTTTCTGGGTTTTTCTGGGTTTTGTGAGTAGAATTGGATTCCAGAGTTTTAGCCTTTCCTAAGGAGGGGAGCAGCCCCAAATTCGCATTCGATTTCTAGTAGCAGCAACAACACGACCGTTTTCTAGCAGCTGGGACGTAGATTAGTGTGAGGCCATTCCAGGAAAGCTTTCTGGGTTATTATGAGTTTCTTGAGTAGAGCCCGAATCCAAAGTTTCAACTTTTTCTGAGGAGGGGAGCAGCCCCAAATCATCATTTGTTTTCTAGCAGTAGCAACAGCATCCACGCAGAGAAGCCATTCTTGTCATTCTGAGAGTATTTCTTCACTTGCCTTGTGCAAGTCGAGGTGCCATCTGTCTAATCACCTCTTGTACTCATTTATTGCTCAGTAATAAAATGGCTTAGCATTTCTCGCTGCATTTCTTGTGTATTTGCTTATATTCCTAGTTTACATTATTATATGTTGTTCCACTGTAAATTTTATCATTTGCACATATTTGGTTGGAGTTTTTGCTGGGATTTGAGGAATATTCTGGGTTAGGAATATTACACCTTCTCAATGCTAAGCAGCTGTGGTGTTTTCTTACAGGTGTATCATCAGAGGAACCAGCTACATCTCCGAACAGAGAGTTGTGCTTCCAGCCAAGTCCCTCCGCTCGCGACTTCTTAGGTAAGCAACGACCATAGTTTCTGGGTTGTTTGAAATCTGGCTGGTTTATCTTTTTTAGGTGCACTACCTCCTAGCTCCTAGATTTCCATTGTTGAAAGTATGAGAAGCAGAGATGGTTGAACAGCTCCATGTTGTTGCTAGGTACTCTGTTCCGTTGCATTCAAGGGTTTGATGGATATTTAAATCTAATGAGTCTATTGTCCATCGAGGTGTCCGAAGACTGATTCTTGAGTTCTTGGGGCTTAGTATGCTTTTGGGCAGACCCTAGTTAGCTTCACATGTTACTACATTTACTGTATTGCACTTTGAGAAGATAATTTTCCAAATAAATGCACTCTGATTTTTGTATAGCATGGTTTCCTATTTTTAGGTGTGCAACCAAGGGTTTGCTTGCGTATGTCGTCAACATGCCTATTCTGGTGTAATGTTTGTGTTCAGATATAATTATATGTTTACTTATTTGATATTAATCCTGTGCTGAGAATTAGAAAATTCGATGTTAAGAATGCCAGTATGGTTCACACAAGGTACTTGACTGAAAGAATTAATCTGTTAATGGTTAACCATTTTGAATGTTAAGTTCTCTTTTATTTGTTGTTGTTTCATTAGATACATAATCGTTTGAGACTGTTAGGTGATTTTCCTTCCTTTGATGCTGAGGGTTCTCTTGTCACAAGGGCTTTTTGGGATTTCTTGTATAGGTCGAGTCACATGCAATTAAAGTCTCATGCATTGTTTTGGTCGACTTAGGTCTAGGTTATGCGATGTCGACCCTAGAGCCTTCTGGGTCCTCTGGTTGCTTTATAGCTTCTTTCTGGGTTAATAAATTGTCAGCAAGTGCTGGTCATGAACTATTGTTACTGTGTCGTTTAGAACAGAGAGAAAATCTGCATAATTTCTATAATACTTTGCTATCGTGTAGCGCTGCATTGTTTAACAGGGTAGCTTAGCCTTAAGCTCGACAGCCTTCTAGACAACCGTTGTCACAGAAATGACTATTATTCTTACTTAGGGTTTGACACAGTGAATCTGGATACTTTCTTTGCCAAAGACTCAGGTCTTATTCCTTATATTTCTATTCTTCGTCTGTAATGTCTTAGGGGTTTACAGAGTGTAGAGTTGTCCTCCTATCCGCTTGATTTTCTACCTTTTCTTTTTGATGAGAGCTAAACCATAAATTATTGATTTCTTAGGACATCTATACAGTGTAACTGCTTTCAATTTTATATGGACTATGTAGATTACTTTATAGAGCAACAAAATTTTAATCTTACTTATCATTGAGAAATCTATACATACTATATTGAGTATCAGGGTTTAATTAACATGATAGAATCTATACAGAGTAAACAAGATTTAATCCTAAACCTTATTGAAGAGAAATTAACAAATTTTCCTATTCCTGCTTTTTCTGTAGGGTTTTCTCTGTTCTTACTTGCAAACAAAAAAGTAATACTGTGTACCTGATTCTAGTATTGCAATTGAAATATTCTTTAGGTAAGAATCACCTCTATTCTCTTCTACTTGTCTTCCACCCAACCATGAGGTGGGTCCTCCTCGACTCAGCCTCCCCCCAAGCACTCTTGCAAGACCACCGTCTTCTGCAAGATTTTGGCACTCTAAGCCTGCACTATCTGGTTATCACCAGACTTAGCATCTTCTGCAAGATGTTGGCACTCTAAGCCTACGCTATCTGGTCATCACCAGAATTAGCGTCTTTTGCAAGATTCTGGCACTTTGAGCTTGCGCTATTTGGTCATCACCATACTTAGCGATTTTCCCCCCTTCTTCGTCTGTCCCTATAGCACGGTTTTTCCCTTCCCCTTGCTTCCTTTTCCTTTGGAAGCATCTACAGTTGGGGAAGGTAGTTAGGGTTTACTGGCAACTACCATTCTTAATTTTTAACCTCCTTTCATGAGGAGCCGCTAGATCTATTAACACATTGTTTTCTTTTCAATTAACAATAATTAACAACATAACAATAATTAATGACATAATTAAATTCAAACAGTAATGGTAATAATTATTCAGTTTACCCCAAAGGTAACAATAGTTTAACAGTTGAGCTTACCGTTGTTAATAAAATATTACAGCTCTACTAGGGGCATTACATTCAACTATTTTTTTCTTTAGTATTCCGTCTTTTGTCCATTGAGCTCGGGGCTATAATGATGGTTTTGCCAGTGGCCAACAATCTTCCTAAATTCTTTTATATCCATCTGCCATCAACTTATATGAGGAGAATGAATAGTTTTCCATTGACAAAGAGCAAGGCCTCATCTTCATTTGGATAGAAGGGCTTTTCATAAAGAGGTTGTTTCTCTTAGTTCCAGACCCATATCCAAATCTAAACCTAGCGGCATACCCTCCCTTAGTACAGTGCCATCAGTTTAAGCAACACCCAAGCTAGCAACGTCAAATGCACCTAAGTTTGCACAATGAAGCTCCCAAAATGTCAAAAATCCGTTGCAGTAAAGCTTCCAAAAAGCTCGAAAGTACCCATTGAAACTCTCAATGATTTTGGAGCATTTCCTTCCAAGCTCCCAATGGTGAGGGAGCTTCGAGTATGTGTAACCATGTAATTATCTGTTGCCACATTTTGAAACATGATCTAAATTTTATATATGAGATTAGATAAACGATGTGCTATACAATTCGGATTTATTTTACTTTTATGAATTTTGTGAATTAAATAAGTATATATAATAAAAAAATATAAAATAATAAAATCAACTGTTATTCAATTTTGAATTTAAAAGATACATATACATAATGTTTAAATGAATGGTTTGTAAGAAATATGTCGTCTATCCTAAACAAATAATCATATACAATAGACAAGTGGAGTAGTAGTTTAATGTTGTCAACTATTTTTGTTTTTTCGATAGATTTTCTAGTTGACTTTCTCTAATTTCATTAGTATATTATTGCGCGGAAAAAGTTACTATTGAGTGGTTGAATTTATATAGTCAAAGCGTATTTCAGAATTTTCTAAAATATATTAGAATTTTTTTAGAATGCAAAATCTATTTTATATTAAAAAACTACAATTTGAGTAACGAAACCTTGTCATTTTACCGAAAGTCATAATATCAAATTTTAATTTTAAGTAATTGAATCTATATAACCAAAATGCATTTCAGAGTTAGACTTTTAGAATTTTTTAAAAATATATTAAAGTCTTTAGAATACTAAAAAAAATTAAGTTGAAAGAGCCTGCTTTCTTGGGGACCACCTGAGAAGTTATTCCAAGGGGTGTGGTTTTCTTTGATAACAGTGATGTGTCTACCAACAATTGTGGATTGCAGCCAGAAATAACGGTCCTTCTGTTCCTTTGACTTTCTGAGTTTGATAAGTTTTTCCGTCAAAAAAAACACAAAACATTATCATTTTATCATAAATTTATCACCAAATTCCCGGGAACCTGGTAAGAAAACGATATACAAGGAATATTGCAAATGTGGGATAAGGAAAACCAGGATTCACTTCAAAACCGTGGATTCTGACCCGGAAAGGCAAATGCTATTTTCTGCTCAATGTGGTATTTAATAATATAATTGACATATCTGATGTGATAACAGCGGGAGCTCTACGCTATGGTCCCGCATTACAGAGTACCAATCATTTGCTTCCAAGACAGTTAAATTCAATTTTGAAATATTTGGAAAAATATCCAGTTTTGTCCCTTAGAAAAGCCCAATGGGACAGACTTCCATTCCCATTACACACAATCGAAAGTGGATTAAAAGAATTGCTGCTGCTTCAAAATTCCTTCTATTTGCTTCTGCTGCTTCAAAATTCGCTTCTGTTTGCTGCTGCTGCTTCAAAATTCCAGTGCTTCGAATCTGGTTAGGCGAGCAAACTTAGATTCTGGATATTGAAAATAGTTTATTGTTATTTAGCCATGGCAGCGCTTACTTCTGGCACTTGCAGATTTCAAGGGAAGATGGCTAGGCTTCTCCCAAAGCGGGGATACATAAAAAATAAGGTATTTGCTTCCATGGGCGCATCAATTCTCGCGTTGCTCACAAGGACAGGGAGAACTTTGGCCAAAATCATTCGTTCTTCCTGTATGACCTGCTTCCCTGAAAAAGTTCATCCCGAGGACTTAACAGTGGGGCAGTGAGGCTGAATTACGGCAAATATTTCAAACCTTATGTAAATATACATATACCAGTTACTTTTGTTGTTTTATTGTCACTTCTTTTCTTTATATACAGATCTTTAGCTTGAGAGAGGCCGCCGCAAAGCACTGTGAAGCCTTGCATTTTCTTGAATTATGGCTGTTATATGGTTTGAACGGCCCTTACAGAACATGTCCTTAAGTTTTTATACATTGTAGGTCGTAAGTTCGAGTCTGGAAGGATAGGGTATGTGTACTTTTGAAGATCATAGGATCTTTTTCACTGGGTTTCCTTTTTGGAGATGCCAAGTTTAAGCTATATATACGTCTTTAGAATTCATCTTTTTCAAAGATGAAAGAAAGTTCAAATTCAGCTTATCTTTGGGAAGTAAGATACATACAGTTTTAACAGTTCCTTAATCTACTCTGCAATCAGGATCCATAATTTGAAGACTTGTGTTGGATCGCTACCAATTATTGAGATGTAATGTGTTATATTTACAAGATTTTTCGCCTCCAAGAATATGTAGGAGGTCAGAAAGAGCAGCACGTTTGTCGCAGCGGAGGCGAGGAAGAGTACTATGCTTTTTAGCTGGATATATTATGTTCGACTAGAAAGGGGATTGGGAATTGTATTAATATAAATATATTAAGGGGATTGGGGATTGGGAATTGTTTGGACGGTTAAAAGTGGTTGGAATTTTGCAGAAGTAGTATTTAAATTATGTGCTTGATGTTGGAAATGAATTCAGCACCATAAAAAAATCTCTGGTGCACCTAAAACCTTGAAGTTTGGATTTGCAAAAATTTCTGATTTTCAGAACAAAAATAAGTCTAGTTAGACTACTACATTAAATTGTGTCTTGAGGTCAATTGGCTATTTCTAATATCAATTATGATGTATTTTTTCTCATTTTTGTTTTTAGAAGTTAAACATTTATACAACACGGAGATGCTACTCAATTTGCTGCTGTCTTCTGTCCCCCACAGTGTTTAGCATATCAAAAGCTCTTTAAATTCACCATCATTTCAATTATGGAAATCTCTCTATAGGTCATATTGTAATTTTTGTATGTGGTTTTTTGGCATATTTTTTAGTCAATTATGTCAAAATTTAACAGGATTTGTTAAGAATAACAAGTTTGACCTATGTGATCTCAACAATTGAAGTGTTTCAAAAAGTTTAAAAAAAAAATGAATCTATTTTTGCATTCAAATACTCATTTTAAATAACAAAAAATCACAATCTTATCCAAATTATATCAAACCTAATAGCTTTCCAACAACACACAAACCAGATAAACTATAACTCAAAAAATACAAAAAAAAATGGATAAACCAAAACTCTAAAAATAAAGAAGAACCTTATCATAAGGGGCTCCCCGCCTGCGTATCCGCCATCTTGATGCTGCTCAGCAGTGCATTTGATATATAGAGATTGATATTGATTGATATGATGGTTTATCTGCCTGTATTTATGTAAATATATTGTACATATGACCTAATAAATACTTCTTCAGGGGACTAGCCACCCTTATTTAAAAAAAAAGAGCTAAATAAAATAGTTTACATCCCAACGAAACCAACAGCTTCACAAAAATGAATTCGACAATACATTGTAATAATATTCATGATTCATCTTTTTAAAGTAATAAGATAGGGCAAAATTTGTATAATAATGTTCACGATTCGTCTCCTAAAGCAGTAAGAATGGGCAAACTTCGTGTCAGAGCACAATTACTTTAGCTATTGTTCTAAAATATGCATTAATCAATATAAAGTATAGAAAACAATCACTTAAGCTATTGCTCTAAAATATGCATTAATCAATATAATTATTGCTCTAAAACTGAAGAAAAAAGGAAAAAAAGGAGTGTATGATTCATCTTCATGTTAGATCCTGCTGTGCAGAAATGCCATGACTATAACATTTCACTTCAATATTGTCTCTGGTACCGTGCCAGAAAAGTAATAATATTCATGATTCATCTTTTTTATTTTCTGAACATAAATGCCAATTTTTACATAGGCCATTACAATTAAATATTCAAAGGTGAATTCTCATGGACTTTATTAAATGACAAGAACGTTATACACATTTTAAATTTATTTATTTTTTTACAACTTAAAATTTGCAGAAGAGTAAATCTAACTAAATGAGAGCAAAAATGCAAAGATCAATTTGTTATTGACTTTGATCAAATGAAAGATAGAAACAATAAAATTGTCATTTACTTTAAAATAAATGAATATAGATTTATTTTAAGCACATTATTTAGTATATTTTGGGAGAATTTAAACTTAAAAAAAATGTATTTCTTTTATTTATTGATAGATTTCAATGAATTTTTAATGGTTATTTATATATATTTTTTTATTATTTAAATTTTTTTTTGAATGTTTATAGAGTACATAATTTAATTTTGTAATTTCAAAAATTATTTTTTTAAATTTTAAGGGAAAATTGCCAAAAAACATATAATAGTGTACTTTTTTTCAAATGTTTTAACATAAAACTTTTTTTTTCCAAATTATTTATATGAATTTTATACATTATTTTTTTTTTACATTATAAATCTATACATAGTTGGCCATTTAATATTTTTACATAATTTTGCTTGAGACATTTTTATCTATGACTACATTGTCCACATTAAAATGATTTTTTTTTTATTATATATTTTTTAAATATATTTTAATATTATTTAATTATATATATTAAAATATTTTATTTCATGATCCATATGAAATTTTAAAGTTTGATATGAGATATTATGTCAGTTCACATCTAAATATTTTATTTATTTATTTTTACCATTTTGGATTGTAATATCAACCATTTATCGAGTGATCATAGCAATGAGATTAATGATGCTTTATAATGGTTTTTACCTAAAACTAACATGCATATTCATTTTTGTTTTTTTTATTACGGGGACATAACTTTTCTATTTAGAAAATAATTTATTTTTATATTAAGAACACATGTCAAACTTATTTGTTGAACATGGAAAAAACCATAAATGATCCTCATACTGGAATGTACAATCCACCTCTAGATACAATAAAAATAATTTTACATATTATTAATTTTATTAATAATTAAAATTCATAAAAAATCAAAATAAAAATTAATTTGATTAAATAAAATTCACTAATTTAAAGTGAATTTAATTAAATAAAAAAATAAAAAAATCACATATAAATCATTAATTTTTGTTAAATTAAATATATAAAATTAAAAATAAAAAATCTAATTATTTAAATTAAACACTTTTAGATGATAGTCTACTAAATTATAATTGATTAATTTTAAAAGCAAGATAATAATGTTTCAATTAAATTATAAATAAGGATTATATAGTGATTATGTTAGAAGAAAATTAAATATTAGCAAGTTATAATTTTATCGTGTCATGGTAAATTTATGGTTGATCTAAAACTTTTCACCTTTCTTTTAACATAAAAATTAAACGATAAAACATTCTAATTAATTTCTTATTTTTAAGATTTAATAACCATATAAATCTTAATCTTTAATCAATCCTTATATTTAAATTATTATAATTATTATTATTTTTATAATAATTATTTTAAATATAAAATTATATGATGATGATGATGATGGTGGTTATGTCACTGAGACCAAACTTTGGTCTATCGACCTAAAGAAACAAATTATTTAGTTTGATTTAAGATTTTATTCCTATGCTCAAAAAGCTTGGAGAGAAGCCTCCCGAGCTTACTATAATTTTGACATCGTAAAAGGCTAGGAAGGTCAGTGTTGTGATAAAGATTATGAAACTAGGATCTAATGTGGTTGTACGCAGTGCACTCTAAGAGGAAGTGGTTTTCATCCTCGGTGCTCCCATTCTCACAGAGATGGCAGATCCTTTCCATCCATGGTGTTTTAGGAACTGCCCAACAACCTGTTTCACTATGGAGCTCATGAGAGTTTGCTCTAATCTTTGCTATGTTAATTTTCTTCTTTGAGCTAGTTAAAACAGAGAGATACTTTTGATCTTCTAGGGTGGGGTTGATGACCTTCTTATAATAACTTAATTTTCTTTTAGCTGCTAAATCTTTCTCACACCACATTTTTTCTTTGAACTTAGAAGTAACGATATTTGTAATGTTATTAATGTTTTGCAAAGTATCATTCTCGTTGATCTTCCAAAGGTTTAACCAGGCCTTCGTGTCTTTATACCACCCTTGCTTGAGCCTTAGGTGGTTTTCGATGGAATTTAAAGCTAGTTTAGGAAGTCTATGATCTCCTATGTTATTGAGTTTGTGCTTGTACAACAGAAGCCTAGTCATAACTAGGCTCTTGATAAGGGAAAGACCTACTTCTATAAGGAGAATAGGATAGGGTGTATTGCTTTCAATTTTCAGGTTATACGTTATAAAACACTTCTGTATTTGCTTAATCTTTCTCCAGGATTCTCTAGAGATGATAGAACCCCAGACCTCACATCCATATAAGATAACAGGAGTGACTAAAGTTTCAAAGAGGAACTTCTTTTTATCCCACATTACGAGGTTTCACGTTTTACAATTATTTTCAAGACCAAAATAAGCTTTCCATTCCCCCATTAATCCTTTTCTCAATGATATAGTTCCAGTTGAGCTTGTGATAAATATCAATTCCTAGGTATTTGTAAGGATACACTTCCTCCAAGTTATTATTGTCATACATAAAATTAGCGTAAGTGTCCTTCTTGGATTTGATAATCATAACTTTTGTTTTGTCAGTGTTAACAGTCATACCCATGGTAGAGCAAAAATCCTTAAGAAGCCTAAGTTGCTTATTAAGATCAAATGGGCACCTTGCAAGAAGAACAATATCGTCAACATAGAGAAGAAGGATGATGAGTATCTCAGCTAAGATTGTGCCAGCACAACCTGCTTCCTCTAAATAACCTTCAAGCTTGTTGATGTAAATGCCAAATAGGGTAGGGGAGAGGGAGCAACCTTGTTTAACTCCAATATTACATCTAATATCTTTCGACCACCCCTCATTGCTTTTTAGCTTGGCAATTACATTCTCGTATAATCTTATAGCGGCAGCGGTCAACTCGAAAGGAACCTTTAGCTCTTCTAATCTATTCCAAAGGTTGTTTCTAAGAACCGTATCGAAAGCCTTTCTAAAGTCCACAAAGAAACAAAAGAGATTGGATTTATCATTACGACATTCCTCCACAATGATCCTAAGCGTAACAAGGTGGTCTGTTGTTGAGTGGTGCTTTCTAAAACCCACTTGGCCTTTAGCCCGCTTACCTTCACTTTCAAGCCATATGCTCAACTTCTTCTCCAAAATAATACCATATAGCTTGGCTAAGAGAGGGCTGATCATAATGGTCTGATAATTAGAGGGGTTATTTGTATCCCCACTTTTAAAAATAGGGATAATGAGGCTCTCAGTCCATGGTTTAGGGAACCTTTGCTTGACTGCTTGATTGAAAAGCTTGTGGATGTGGGGGATGAAGACAGGACCTCCATTTTTTAAGATTTATGCCTAGTAACCTTCGATGTCCTTAGCTTTCCCATTTGCCAGGCGTTTAACCCCAAAATCAATGTCTTCTAATGAGAAAACTTCTTTTGTTGTGAGCAGGGTTTCATAGTTATCCATGACATTTGGAGATTCATAAAGCTTTTTAAGATAGGAATTCCAATTGTGTAAAGAAATTTTATTATTATCTTTAGTTTTCTTAGTCAGAATCTGCCTCCAAAATTTATTAGGATCTACCTTAGAGAGGTGTAAGAGATTCTCTTGTCTTTTATGAATGTACTGCCTCTTTTTCCTTTTAGTTAGGACTTTGTATATTTTTATCTTGCCCCTTTTAAGACATTCATCAACAACTTCCTTAATTGCTCTCCTCACATTTTTACAATCTTTGTCATACCATGGGTTGGTTTTGCTAATTTTTTTTTTATTATTTGAAACTTCAATTGAGAATTTGTTAATATAATATTCTATGTTGTCTATACTAGATAAAAGAAGCAAATTAGTTTTTATTTCATTTAGAAAGAAATCCTTTTTATTTCTATCAAATATTAGGTTCTTTTGGCTATAAAGATTATTCTCTATGGGATTTCTATACATAACAAAATTGAGAGTTATAGACCCCTAATGGCCTTTTTTGACGGAGCTGCCCAACACAATTCTTGTGGCTGTGGGGTTTTCATAATCATCAGTGAGCATCTACACTACAGACTGGCTTGGAATGCTGGTAATGGGACAAACATCATGGCGGAGACGATGGCCCTTGCGGGCCTGCTCACTTTCTGCATCTTTTTTGACATCCATTCCATCTCCATTTTGGGGGATTCCAAGTTAATGGTTGATCATGTTAATGGTAAATGCTTCATCATATGCCCTCATCTTGCTCACTGGTTGGAGAGAGTCTTGTTTTTTTGGGACCTCATGGTGGGCAGCTCTATTCAGCACATCTACAGGTCTCGGAATTAGGTTGCTGGCTGTCTGTCTAAGCAGGGTCTTCTCCTCGGTACAAGTATCTGGTCTCTGGAGGTTTTGGCATATGGGGAGTCTTACCTCATACAGGATTTCTGTATCCCGGGCTTCTGATCTTCTCCATTGGTTTCAATGTACATGCTTATGATCCTTCTCCTTTCTGTATCCTTTTTTGATTTCTCTTGAATATGGGTGATCTTATATGATGGTATCCATCTCAGTGGCATGCTCCTAGCGGGATGCTGAAGATATCTTTACTAAATTCATACCTTTCTTATCTGAGATTTTGTTAGTTTTTTGGCACAGAAATTTCTCCCCTGGTATATGATATATGTAATTACATGATATGTTACCTTCTGTCACTATTTATACAGGACCAGTATAATATAATTCCGCTTTTCTCTTCCTGAAAAAAGTAAAGACCTATGATCAAAACCAGTATAATATAATTCCGCTTTTCTCTTCCTGAAAAAAGTAAAGACCTATGATCAAAATCAAACTCGTGGTCATTTAAAATGTCAAAATTTATTATTTCACATTTATAATATTTATAATTATATATTGCCACATTTTGAAACATAATCTAAATCTTAGACATATATATATCCATATATGGGGTTAGATAAACGACCTGATATACAATTCGGATTTATTTTACTGGTATGAATTTTGTGAATTGAATAAATTTTATAATATAAAAATAATAAAAGTCAACTGTTATTCAATTTTGAATTAAAAAAATACATATAAATAATGTTTAAATGAATGGTTTGTAAAAAAATATGCCGTCTATCCTATACACAAATAATAATATACAATAGAAAAGTGGAGTACTAGTTTAATGCGGTCAACTTTTTAGTTTTTTCGATAGCTTTTCTAGTTGACTTTGTCTAATTTCACAAGTTTATTAATTTCATAAAAACAAAGAAAGTTACTATTGAGCGGTTGAATTTATATAGTCAAAGCGTATTTCAGAATTTTCTAAAATATATTAGAATTTTTTTAGAAGGTAAAGTTCATTTTATATTAAAAATCTACTATTTAACTAATGAAACTTTATCATTTA
>APFE031445857.1:136075-150192 GCA_000404065.3 Pinus taeda
AAAAAAATTATATTATCAAATTTTAATTTTAAGTAATTGAATCGATATAATCAAAATGCATTTCAGAGTTTTATCCAATTTTAATTTTAAGTAATTTAATCTATATAATCAAAATGCATTTCAGAATTTTCTAGCTTTTAGGGTTTTTAAAAAACTTTTAGAGTTTTTTTTAAGGAGTTTTCTTACTTTTAGGGTTTTTAAAAATATATTTAAAGTTTTTAGAATGCTAAAAAAAAATTTAAATAACAAAACATTATCATTTTATCAGAAATTTATCACCAAATTCCCGGCAACCTAGTAAGAAAACGATATACAAGGAATATTGCAAATGTGACGTAAGTAAAACCATGATTCACTTCAAAACCGTGGATTCTAACCCGGAAAGGCAAATGCTATTTTATGTTTAATGTGGTATTAATAATATAATTGACATATCTGATGTGATAACAATGGGAGCTCTACGCGTTGGTCCCGCAGTACAGAGTACCAATCATTTGCTTTCAAGACAGGTAAATTCAATTTTGAAATATTTGAAAAAATATCCAATTTTGTCCCTTAGAAAAGTCCAGAGACAGGCTTCCATCCCCATTACACACAATCGAAAATGGATTAAAAGAATTTCTGCTGCTTCAAAATTCCAGTGCTTCGAATCTGGGTAGGCAAGCAAACTTAGATTCTGGATATTGAAAATAGTTTATTGTTATGTAGCCATGGCAGGGCTTGCTTTTGGCACTTGTAGGTTTCAAGGGAAGATCGCTAGGCTTCTTCCAAAGAGGGGTGATGCAGGAGCATTTGGACTTAGCCAGCAATGTAAATGTTTGTTCACATGTTGTGGCTAAACAAGTTGAATTTCACTTACTTGAGTGGTCAAAAAATTAGTTCTTTACGGAGAGGGTTGGATCTCTCAAGAAATGAGTTGTATTTTATTATTGTAGTAAGTAGAAATTGTCTTATTTAAGATTCAAATATAAGTTGCTAGACTTCTTCCAAAGAGGGGTGATGCAGGAGCATTTGGACTTAGCCAGCAATGTAAATGTTTGTTCACATGTTGTGGCTAAACAAGTTGAATTTCACTTACTTGAGTGGTCAAAAAATTAGTTCTTTACGGAGAGGGTTGGATCTCTCAAGAAATGAGTTGTATTTTATTATTGTAGTAAGTAGAAATTGTCTTATTTAAGATTCAAATATAAGTTGCTAGACTTCTTCCAAAGAGGGGTGATGCAGGAGCATTTGGACTTAGCCAGCAATGTAAATGTTTGTTCACATGTTGTGGCTAAACAAGTTGAATTTCACTTACCTGAATGGTCAAAAAATGAGTTCTTTACCAAGAGGGTTGGATCTCTCAAGAAATGAGTTGTATTTAATTATTGTAGTAAGTAGAAATTGTCTTATTTTAGATTCAAAGATAAGTTGTTAGCCCAGGTGTGTGATATAGCTGGAAAATAGTGATTTCACTATTAGATTGTTTAAGAATAGGGATTGAGTTGTTAGACAGGATGGGATTGATAAAATGAAGAAAAATGTAATGTAAAAATTGGTAAGGATGAGGGAAGATTGAGGAAGCACGAGTCACGTAATAGAACGAGGATTTTATATTGAAACAGGGGTCTTTTAATCGCTGTAATCGAGCTCAAGGCCGAGACTCTGTAACCATTTTTTATTATGAATAATTGATGCATGTCTGTAATCGAGTCCAAGGCCAAGACTCTGTAACCATTTTTTATTATGAATAATTGATGCATGTGTATGATTATATATTGATGCTGCATGTGATTATACATCAAATTTGTAGAATCTCTCGTTTGCCTTTGTTTATTTGTATTCGGGACAAAATCGAGTATTTCTTTGTTTTTATGATTTATGATATAAACTCAGAGTTCAATAGAATCGCAGCCTTTCATATTATTAATCGTATTAAAGCCGATGAAAAATCCCAACTGTTGATTTCCGTTTGAACCAACGGTGCAAAACCCCACCAACTGTTGGATTCCTTATATCGCATCACAAATATGTGTTACACAGGGTTGGTTCACAGGTCTTAAGGAGTTGCGACGTGCGATCGCCGAAATCTCGCATCGTAGGGAAGGCTTGTGTGTTATCGAAACTTCGGGTGTGGAAGCATTGCGATATGTGATTGCGACATATCGCATCACAACATTTCATTGTAAAGGGAGTGGGCCTAGACTATTGAGGAGTTGTGATATGCGATGGAAGTGGGACCACTAACCATATCACATCGCAACACTCTGTTTGTATGTACCGAAACTTGAATACTTGCCTAGAGCGACTTGCAATTGTGATAAAAGATCTGGACTGTTAGATCTAAATGTGCTATGATCTACAATGAATCATGAACAATTCTATTTAAAAGGGGAAATATTATTGTTTTGGGCTTTTACAACGGAAATCCAATTAGAGAAGAAAAGGTTGGACTGTAAGGGAAATAATAAACACGGGGCTGATTGTTGAGATTTCTCAAAACAATTGATTCCTGTGTCATTTGTAGTATCGGAGCATAGAGAGATTAAGGTTGATTACAGTAAACAAGCTGCCAAGGAGAAGAGCTGGCATTGGTCAAGGAAGATTGGAAGAAAATGCAGTTCTGCTAGAAGAGATCTGAAGTCTGCGTACAATGATGGAAACAATTGAGACTGCTCAGAGAAGAACACCCGATGAAGGGGATGACAGTAAACACCTGATGTGGTATCAGAGCACAGAGAGATTAAGGTTGATTATAGTAAACATGCCACCAAGGAGAGGAGTAGTCATTGGTCGAGGAAGACTGGAAGAAAATGCAGTTCTGCTAGAAGAGATCCGAAGTCTACGTACGGGGATGGAAACAATTGAGACTGCTCAAAAAAGAACACTTGATGAAGGGGATGACAATGCTAAAGAATAATCTTCCGAGGAAGAAGAAGAGGAGGAAAATGAAACTACCAGAGTTTTTAAGATGCTCGCGGAAGTAGGAGGAAAACCAAAGGTAAAAATTCCTACGTATGAAGGGAGTCTCAATGCAGAAGAGCTAATGGATTGGATCAAATCATTAGACAAATATTTTGACTATGAAGAGGAAGCTAACGACAAGAAGAAGGTGAAATTTGCAGTTACCAGATTGAAGGGTCATGCAGCTATTTGGTGGGATGAGCAACAGACATCTAAAACGAGGAAAGGAAAGTCCAAGATCAAGCAATGGGACAAAATGGTAACGAAGATGAAAGCCAAATTTATGCCTAAAGATTGTCAGTTGAATCTTTTTAAATAGTTGCAGAATTTAAGGCAAAAATGAATGTTTGTTAAAGAATACACATAAGAGTTTTATAGATTGAGTATTAGAGTAGGACATGCAGAAGATGACATGGAGAAGGTAGCCAGATATATCAATGGCTTATGATATGACATACAAGATAAGATCAACTTGTTAAGTCTGAAAACTATTGAGGATGCCTATCAAGCAGGTTTGAAGGCAGAGGAGAAGATGTTGAGAAAACAGAATCAGAGGAATAGAGGAAGGAGCTCAGTAAGAGGTAGAGGAACTACCAAACCAAGGGGACAACAACATCAACACGAAGCAGGCAGTTCAAGTAGCAGACCACCACAAAAAGGGGATTTTAATAGAGGAAGATTTGTGCCTAGAGGAAGAGGCCGAGGTAGAGATATTCGGTGCTACACATGTGGAGAATGGGGACATGTGTCATGGCACTATCCTCATAATAAACCAAGAAGTCAGAGCAGTGCGAATGTGGCTGAGGCAAAGCCAGAAACACCTCGACTTATGGAAAAGGAAGAACCCTTTGAAGTAGGAGAATCCATGTTGTTGAGAAGGACATTGCTTAAGACAGAGAAAGATATTGAAGAATCATCGTAGAGGAAGAATTTATTGAGAACTACCTGTAAATCAAAAGGTAACTATTGTAAAGTAATAATTAATAGTGGAAGCACTGATAACCTTGTTTCTACAGAGATGGTGGATAAGCTTGGATTAGCAAAGATAGTGCACCCTACTCTTTACAAAGTGTCGTGGTTGCAGAAAGGACATCAGATCATTGTGACAGAACAATGCAAGGTTGAAATAAAATTGGTAGGTATAAGGATGTAATATTATGTGATGTAATGCCAATGGATGTATGCCATGCATTGCTGGGAAGACCATGGCAGTTTGATTAGAAAGCTATTCATGATGGGAGAAAAAACACTTATACTCTGGAGAAAGATGGAACTAAACATACATTGCTGCCATTGAAGGATGACATTGTCAAAGGAGCGCTTGGAAGTAGTGTTATGCTGATGAGAAGAAAGGCGTTGTTGCAAGAGATTGGGGAAGGTGAAGAAACGCATTTTGCTGTCATAGGGAGACCGAAGGTAATTTTAACTTCCACGAACTTGGATGATTTTCCTGAAGAAGTTAAAATTCTGTTAGATGATTTTGTTTACATTTTTGTGGATGAGTTGTCGAATGCGTTACCACCTGTTCAGAGTATCAGTCATCACATTGAATTAATACCAGGAGCGAGCTTGCCAAACAAAGCCGCTTACAGGTTGACACCTCAAGAGAATGCAAAAGTTAGAAGGCAAGTGCAAGAACTGATGGATAAGGGACTAATCAAAGAGAGTCTTAGTCCATGTGTTGTACCAATAGTACTCAGTCCAAAGAAAGGAGGTGAATGACATATGTGCACAAATTCCATAGCCATAAACAAGATCACAATCAGGTATAGATTTCCTTTGCCACGCATGGATGATTTAATGGATTGTTTGAGTGGATCAAATTATTTTACTAAAATAGATCTAAAGAGTGGATACCATCAAATAAGAATTTCAGAAGGAGATAAATGGAAGACTGCATTTAAAACAAACAGTGGGTTGTATGAGTGGTTAGTGATGCCTTTTGGACTCACTAATGCACCTAGCACGTTCATGAGATTGATAAACAAAGTCTTGAAGGAATATGCAGGCAAGTTTGTTCTTTTTTATCTTAATGATATTCTAGTTTTTAGTAAAAGTAAGGAAGAACATTTAGAGCATTTTAAATTGGTTTTATGAACTTTGCAGAAAGAGAAACTACTGATAAATCTGAAGAAATGTAGTTTCATGAAGGAAGAATTGATTTATTTGGGATTTGTAGTTTCTAAAGAAAAATTGAAAATGGATCCAGAGAAAGTCCAAGAAATTTGGAACTGGCCTATTCCCATAAATATATTTGACGTAAGAAGTTTTCATGGTCTTGCAATTTTTTACAGAGAGTTTATCAGAGGTTTTAGTCAGATTTGTGCACCAATTCTTGAAACAATTAAGGAGACCAATCAGTTGTTCAAGTGGACGGAAGCAGTAGACATGAATTTTAAATCGCTGAAGAGGAAAATCACAGAGGAACCGATTTTAGCTTTGCCTGATCTTTAAAAAGTATTTCAAGTTGAAACAGATGCTAGCGGAGTTGCAGTTGGCGCAGTTCTAAGTTAGGAACAAAGACCGATAACGTACTTCAGTGAGAAGTTGAATGAAGTGAAGAAGAAATATTCTTCTTACGATAAAAAAGTTTTATACTATTGTACAAGCCTTGAAAAAATGGAGACATTATTTGCTGCCAAAGGAATTCATATTGTATTCAGACAATCATGCATTACAGTTCATAAATAATCAGCCCAAATTGAACTAGAAACATGCCAACTTGATATAATTTTTGTAGAGCTTTCCTTTTGTGATAAAGCACACAAGTGGTAAGTTGAATAAGTTCGTTGATACGTTGAGCCGGGTAAGTTTTATTGTGCAAGAACTCAAAGTTGGTGTTGTAGGATTTGAAGAAATGCTTGAAATGTACAAAGATGATGCAGATTTCAAAGATATCTATATAGCTATTCAAAATCCAATAAGTCATAACAGAAGTCAATGGTTAGATTATCTCATCCAAGGAGGCTTATTGTTTAAAGGCAACAAGTTGTGTATTTCCAAATGTTCTATGAGGGAAAATATAATAAAGGAGAAACATAGTGGAAGATTATCTGATCACTTTGAACAAGATAAAACCTTTGCTCAGGTGAATGCTTTTTATTATTGGCAAAAAATGCAAACTAAGGTTAAAAAAATTGTTGAGAAGTGCAGGATATGTCAGCATGCTAAGGGAAGAAGTCAGAACACAAGATTGTATCAGCCATTGCCAATACGAGACCAACCGTGGGATGCAGTTAGCATCGATTTTGTTTTGGGATTACCAAAAACTCAAAGAGGGAATGATTCCATTTATGCTGTGGTAGATAGATTTTCCAAGATGACACATTTCATTGCTTGTAAGAATACTAGTGATGCAACATATATAGCTAATCTATTTTTTTTTTAAATTGTAAGATGACATGGATTACCTATAAGTATTGTGTCTGATAGAGATACAAAGTTTGTAGGACATTTCTGGAGAACTCTTTGGAAGAAAATAGGAGCTAACCTCAGTTTCAGTTCAACATACCACCCTCAAATAGATGGACAGACCAAAGTAGTAAATAGGAGCTTGGGAAACATATTGAGAAGTTTAGTGTATCAAAATCTTAAGCAGTGGGATTTAGCACTAGCTCTAGCTGAATTTGCTTATAATGACAATCCAAACCGAAGTACTGAAATGAGTCCATTTCAGATTACTTTTGGAATGAATCCAAGAGGTGTGTATGAGCTGAGAAATTTGGGAAAACAGGAGACAAGAAGTGCAAAATTTGAAGAGTTTGCAGAACAGAGGTAGAGACTACAAGAAGATGTTAAAGGCAGATTGCAAGAAAGCAGTGGAAAATACAAACAAAGAGTAGATATGAAAAAAAGAGAGAGGGAATTCCAAGTAGGAGATTTAGTGATGGTATATTTGAGAAAAGAAAGATTCCCTGCTAATACTTACAATAAACTGAAAATGAAAAATATAGGACCATGTAGAATTGTAAGAAGTTTTTAGCTAATGCATATGAAATTGAATTGCCAGAAGGGATTGGGATATCGCCTATTTTCAATATTGCAAATTTGTATCCATGCAAAGGGACAGAGAAAGAGCTATAGGATGAAACTATAGAAGATAAAGTTCAAACCTTGAATTGGGAAGAACAAATGCCAAGGGCCATTATGAAAGAAGTGGCAACTGTCTTGGAGAAAAGAGTATCCAAAAGAACTAGAAAACAGACTTATTTTCAATATCTAGTCAAATGGAAAGGATAGCCAGTGGAGGATGCTAGCTGGTTAACAACAGCTGAGTTGAGAAGTATGGAGTAAGCCATGAAAGTCTGAGGGATGATTTCTTTCTTCCCTGGGAGTCTGATGCAGGAGCATCTGGACTTAGCCAACAATATGAAAGTTTGTTCACATGTTGTGGCTAAACAAGTTGAGTTTCACTGACCTGAGTGGTCAAAAAGTCAGTTCTTTAATGAGAGGGTTGGATCTCTCAAAAAATGACTTGTATTTCATTATTGTAATAAGTAGAAAGTGTCTTATTTTAGATTCAATGATAAGTTGTTAGCATAGGTGTGTGATATAGCCGTAAAATAGTGATTTGACTATTAGATTGTTTAAGAATAGGAATTGAGTTGTTAGATAGGATGGGATTGATAAAATGAAGAAAAATGTAATGTAAAAAGATTTGCAGGGATGAGGGAGGATTGAGGAAGCATGAGTCACGTAATAGAGCGAGGATTGTAGATTGAAACAGGGGTAACCATTTTTTATTATGAATAATTGATGCATGTGTGATTATATATTGATGTTGCGTGTGATTATACATCAGATCTGTGGAATCTCTCGTTTGCCTTTGTTTATTTGTATGCGAGACAGAATCGAGTATTTCTCTATTTTTATGATTTACGATATAACTCAGAGTTCAATAGAATCACAGCCTTTCATATTATTAATTGTATTAAAGCCGGTTAAAAATCCCAACCGCTGATTTCTGTTCAAACCAATGGTGCGAAACCTTGCCAACTGTTGGATCCCCTATATCACATTGCAAATATGTGTTACATAGGGTCGGTTTGCAGGTCTTAAGGAGTTGTGACGTGTAATCACCGAAATATTGCATCGCAGAGAAGGCTTATGTGTTATCAGAACTCCGGGTGTGGAAACACTACGATATTCGATTGCAACATATCACATCGTAATATTTCATTGTGAAGGGAGTGGGCCTGGACTATTGAGGAATTGTTATATGCGATGGAAGTGGGACCACTAACCATATCGCATCGCAACACTTTGTTTGTATGTACCGAAACTTGAATACTTGCCTAGAGCGACTTGCGATTGCGATAAAAGATCTGGACCATTACATCTAAATGTGCTATGATCTACAGTGAATCATGAACGGTTCTATTTAAAAGGAGAAATAGCATTGTTTTGGGCTTTTACAATGGAGATCCAATCAGAGAAGAAAAGGTTGGATTGTAAGGGAAATAATAAAGGCGGTGCCGATTGTTGAGATTTCTCAAAATAATTGATTGTGCGTCACAGGGATACATAAAAAATAAGGTGTTTACTTCCATGGGCGCACCAATTCTCGCACCACTGAAAAGGATGGGGAGAACTTTGGCCAAAATCATTCATTCTTCCTGTATGACTTGCTGCCCTGTAAAAGTTCATCCCGAGCACTTAACATTGGGGCAGTGACGTTGAATTATAGCAAATATTTCAAACCTTTTGTAAATATACATATACCAGTTACTTTTGTTGTTATATTGTCACTATTCTTTTCTTTATGTACAGATCTTTAACTTGAGAGAGGTTGCCACAAAGCACTGTAAAGCCTTGCATAATCTTGAATTATGGTTGTTATATGGTTTGAACGGCCCTTACAAAACATGTCCTTAAGTTTTTATACCTTGTAGGTCGTAAGTTTGAGTATGGAAGGATAGAGTATGTGTACTTTTGAAGATCATAGAATCTTTTGCACTGTGTTTCCTTTTTGGAGATGCCAAGTTTAAACTATATATACATCTTTAGAATTCATCTTTTTCAAAGATGAAAAAAAGTTCAAATTCAGCTTATCTTTGGGAAGTAAGATACATACAGTTTTATTTGTTCGTTAATCTACTCTGCAACCAGGATCCATAATTTGAAGACTTGTGTTGGATCACTCCCAATTATTGTGATGTAATGTGTTATATTTTCAAGATTTTTCTCCTTCAAGAATATGTAGGAGGTTAGAAAGAGCAGCATGCTTTTTGCAACGGAGGTGAGGAAGAGTACCCTGCTTTTTCGCTGAGTATGCTATGTTTGACAAGAAAAGAAAAATGGGCATGGGGAATTCGTATTAAATTGTGTATTTGGGGTCAATTGGCTATTTCTAATTTCAATTATAATTATGATATATTTTTCCTCATTTTTGTTTTTAGAAGTTAGACATGTATGCAACACTGAGATGCTACTCAATTTGCTGCTGTCTTCTATCCCACATCATTTAGCATATCAAAAGCTCTTTAAATTCACCATCATTTCAATTATAGAAATCCCTCTATAATAATAGGCCATATTGTAATTTTTGTATATGGTTTGGCATATTTTCTAGTCAATTTTGTCAAAATTTTAATTCACCATCATTTCAATTATATAAATCTTTCTATAATAATAGGCCACATTGTAATTTTTGTATTTGGTTTGGCATATTTTCTAGTCAATTTTCTCAAAATTTAATAGGATTTGTTAAGAATAACAAGTTTGAGTTGTGTGATCTGCACAATTTAAGTGTTTCAAAAAGTTTTAGAAAGATGGATCTATTTTTGCATTCAAATACTCATTTTAAATAACAAAAGATCACAATCTCATTCAAATTATATCAAATCTAATGGCTATCCAACGACACACAAGGCAGATAAAACAACACTCTAGAGATAAAGAAGAGCCTTTTTTTTTTTTTTTTTTAGCAAGAAAAAACACTGTATTTATATTGATATGTATAAATCAATACATCTGTCCATATATCATATACATCTTGACATTTCCTTCATATAGAAAAAAAATCAACTGAATATTCCTCATATAGATCTTGTCCACATAATATGTATCCTTACTCCTCTATCTCATCATCATAAAACAAGAGAAGTAGGTAAGGAAAAGTATCATTGATCCCCATATAAAAGAGCACATATATACTACATCATTCTTATCTACAAAGGGCCTATTTAACAGTATTGTCCAAAATTACAAAAACAAACCAAAGATAAAACAATGCATAAAACCCTCATCTACATAAGCGACAAACAAAAAATAATGTATCTCTTATCCATAGAAGGGAAGTTTCCCAAGACCCATTGTAATGCTACCCAATCTTAGCTCAATATGCATCCCATCCATCGAATCCATAAGTCCCCTCTTTGACAGCGAATCAACATTCTGGTTGAAATCCTGACTGATATGTTGGATCGAATATTCACTATGAGAGTCCCATAATGACCCAATACGATTGAGCCATCCTTGAAGATGAAATTGAGTGATATTTCTATTTCCCAATATATGTTCAATGATGGCCTTTGAGTCGCCAAAAATGTGAATACTGGGAATATTCAAAAAACTAGTAAAATAAAGTAATCCCCATATAGCAATAATCTCAGCCTTCATGTTTGTACCTCTGCTGGCATGTCAATGAACCTAGAACTCTTGCTCCTCTGAAATCCTGAGCTAGAACCCACAACCACAAACATCCCTTTGTGAAACCCCATCAAAATATGCAGCCTAATATATATTATAGACTCGGGCATCTTTTTATGAGTGGCCATGATATCCTTTTTCAGGTTTTTTATTGTATGATATCAATCAAGAATGCGATTCACAACCCTTGTGGAGTGCTCCGGGAAATTTTCAAATATAATCTTGTTTCGCCACTTCCAAATTTCTCATAAATATATTAAAGAAATAGATCTCTATATACTCTTTTGTTTATCCCACCATCCCAAAAATTCAAAAATATAAAAAAAAAACTTGTTTGTAGGAAATATAAGGGCTAAATAGAATGGATTACATCCCAATGAACCAACAGCCTCACAAACATGAATTCGACACTACATTGTAATAATATTCATGATTCATCTTTTTAAAGTAGTAAGAATGGGCAAAAATTGCATCGATAATGTTCACGATTCGTCTTCTAAAGCAGTAAGATTGGGCAAACTTCGTGTCAGAGCACAATCACTTGAGCTATTGCTCTAAAATATGCATTAATCAATATAAAGGGTAGAAAACAACCACTCGAGCTACTGCTCTAAAATATGCATTAATCAATATAATTATTGCTCTAAAATATGCATTAATCAAATATAAAGTGTAGAGTTGGTAAACTCTATCAATGTTTTGCCCAACATTCTCATCCCAATTTTCCTATTCGAAAACCGAGAAAGAAAAAAAAGGACCGCATGATTCATCTTCATATTAGATCCTGCTGTGCAGAAATGCCATGACTATAGCATTTCACTTCAATATTGTCTCTGGTACCGTTCACTGGAAGACAGTTCTCAAAATAATCTGCATTTAGTCATTTAATATAATGATGATATAATAATTGTTTTCGTGCACTGGAATACAGTTTTCAAAATAATCTGCATTTAGTCATTTAATATCATCATGATATAATAATTGTTTTATTGTTGGAATTTTTACACAGTTTAGTAGATCTTTTAATTAATTTTTTTATAAAGACTTGCTCCTTAGTGGGTTTATATTAAGGGTTATATATTGATGAAAACATGATGTAATATATTGAGCATGTATTAGGGGAAAACGGCTTTTATATTGGCAAGTATAAAAAGTGGAGGTCGAAATTAATAAAAAAATGTAATGAGGTATAAAAATATGTTAACTAAAAAATGGATACCTACAATATGGAGAGAAAATAAAGGTTTTTTCAATATTAGTAAAGGTTAAATAATGTAATTTTTAGAGATATTTTCTAATATATAATCAAATTAAAAGTATTATTTAATATGCCATAAAAGCTATGTCATAAGTATATTTAATAAAACCCATACCATTACACAATAATATATATATATATATTTTTTTTGGTGAAATCAGTGTAACTATATAATCTGTTTTCACCAATGATAGAAAATTTCTTCAAAGGTTTTAACGAATTTTAGAAATCAAGAAGACTACTATATGCTCATTGCTATTAAAAAGAATAACAACTGGCAAAATGGTATATTTTCTTGATCTAATAACTGTTGGCATGTTGGCAAGATGGTGTTTTTCTTGGACTAATAACTGCTGGCAAAATGGTGTGTTTTCTTTGACATTTATTTGTCTCTCCTAAATACTCAAAAACTATCATAATTATGTGAGATTATCACGGGAGGAAAACTTGTTTTTGGTTTAAATTTTTCTTGGACTACATTAATGAAGAATGATTTACAGAGTCGGTTACAAAGAAATTATTGCACCTTAAAATTGGCAGCAAGGGTTACAATGTACATACTATGTCTCGTGCTGGTTAACAAATGCTTAATTCTGCTCTTTTGGGGTTTTGAAATTGCTCTGCAATAAAAATAGAAATGTGTAAAATGGGTAGACGCTCCGTCTATCATCAGAATTGATGGAATTTAATGATATAAAAAATGTGAAGATTAATAAATAAAAGGAAAATGGTGGAAAGGACTATTTCACATAATAATAAATTTATAATTTATAATTAATAATTATAATAGGTAACACAATTTTCAATCGTTAAAATATTTACATTTTTCCATCATTTTGTGTCACAACTCTCTAATCAAGTAATAAATAACCTCAAAAAAAAATTTCTTTACCTACCCTTTACATGCCATGGTGGATAAATTAGTCGTAAATGGTAAATGTTACAATGTTTTAACCCGACCATTAACCTTGGCGGGAATGTAACATGGGCATTATGGTTGATTTTAATTCGTCACCGCCCTCGGCATACGAACTTATTTGTTCTCCGTATGACTATGCTGACAGCAATCGTTAACAAATCCTGTCTCTTTAAAGCCGATGGCTTGAGAGGTGGACAACTGGTCCTACCTCGGATACTTCACCTTGATCCGAACGTTGATCTCAAGAGGTAGCTAGCTCCTCGAGATTACTAATTGAATGGACACTGTGGATTCACCCTAGAGATCGAACGGCGTAGGTTCCCTTGCCATTGTATACGAGGTACCTTAGGGTTGGAGAGGTTCATTTGTCTATTGTTCGGGGTTTGCACAGCCGCGTTCTCCAGGGCGTCTGTTCTTCCAACGATGCCACCCATGTCGATGTAAACCATAGCGTGAGCCTTCTTGGCGAAAGGCGATGCAGCTCCCGACATTCTATTCTGAATTCTTATATACATGCTGTGCGGAAGGCGATGCCGCTTCCAGCGTTTCGCCCTGGACTTTTCATTCACCTCTCAGGTAAACCCTCCCTCTTCACTGAAGTTTCTTGTTCGAATTTATATTATACTTGGTAAATGTATTCTGAATGATTTCTCGAACAGGATGGAAGCTTACGCGGCGGCAGGGGACTACAGGGTCACTACAACAGAAGGAGCGACTATCAGGTAAGACCCATGATGCCCGAAAGGAAATTTACTTACTCAGCCAAGAACCAGAGTCGAATTTAATTTTGATTTCTTTCCTGTCAGGAACTTTATCGTTCTCTGTTAATGGCATGTGCGGATATGGTGTTCTCGGCCAGGGAAACCTCCGTAGAACGATGCCTTGGGTTCTACCCTTAAGGGTTTCACCAAAGATGCCGAGTGGCATTCCTGTTGTAGTTCATTCTTGATAGTTATAGCTTTATAATGTACATCTTCTGGTTATTCATTTTCCTCTGGGACTATATGAGAAGATTCGCTGGGTGTATCGCTGAGTTTCTTTCCTCAGTCGGGTTGCGTCTTTTAGATGCATTTAAACAGGAATGCGAACTGTTTTGGTTATATAAATATTCAATACTGTCGATGTTCAAACCCCAGGGGATTATTTGGTTCTGGGTTCTTCATTTTTTGTTATATTTAAGCTTCTCTGAAACTTATCTTGCCAGATTTACCAAGCTCCGACAAGGGTTTGATTGTGTATTGAAACTGGCCGTATTTACGCCGCCTTTTATATATATATTGCATCTATTGTTGTTGCATAGCTTGTTATCTCTGAAGAACGAGTTTTTTATTCTCATTTGAACTACTG
>APFE031445862.1:1904-33403 GCA_000404065.3 Pinus taeda
GAGTATATCCTCTTATTTTGACCTTTCTTTCTCCTTTTCTTCTTCCTCTTCACAATCTATGTAGAATAATTTCTTCTCAGCACACTTATGACCTTTAGTGTATTTGCTATCACAACTGTAACAAAGCCCTTTTGCTCTTTTTTCTTCCAATTGTCATGGTGTCAACCTTATAGGTTGTGGAAGACTAGGGGCAACAACAACACTTCCATCTTTATAGTTGTGAGTGGTATGCTTCCTGGTTGCCATAATTTTGCTTTCCATTTTTCTTGCTAACTTGAATGCCTTCTCTAATGAATCAGGTTCCCAAAGGTGAACATCATGTTGGATATTATCCTTTAAAGACCCTATGAACACATCAATCCAATGCTCCTCTGGAATATCTTTTACCCTTATGTTCAGTTTTTGGAACTTCTCAATGTGCTCCATTATTGAACCCTTTTGTTTGAGACTTATCAATTGGCTAAAAAAAGTGTTGCTTTTTGTATCCTCATAATGTGCTATCAATTTTTCCGTAAAAATTGCCCAAGTGATAAACTTTTTACGAGAAAAAAGCCATTGATACCATACAAACTGATTTGGTTCCAAATATAAAGTTGTCATACGTACCTTTTGTGTGTTTTGCACATTATTGAGATCGAAGAATTGCTCCATCTGTAATATCCATGTTGCGGGATCCTTGCCATCAAACTTCATCATATCGATTTTTGGAATATGGTGGGTCTTTGATCCAACATTAGAGTCTATGGAATCATGATTAACATTTCTTTTGTTTTCATCATGAGTTTCCTTTACTACCCTTTCACCATTAGTGACCCTTTATTGTAGCAACTTATTCATATTTATCTTCAATTCTTCCATGTCTATCTTCAAATCTATCTTCAAATCATCCATCTTAGCTTCCACGTCATTCATCTTAGCTTCTACACCTTTCTTTAAAACAATCCATCTTAGCTTCTATGCCTTTCTTTAAACCATCCATCTTAGATTCTGTTCCTTTTTGTGCAAGGGACAGTTGTTGCACTTGGTCTTGTAATTTTGATATATCATGTTGCATTTCTTCCTCTTCTTCATAAGTCATGCTAGAGCTTTTAGGTCGCCTACTAGGTGTTTCCATTTTCTTTCCTCGGGGCATCAATTACTGATAATAATGTTGTACTATGCCCTTTTAATTCCTTCAAAATAATTTTTCAAACCAAGCTTAAGCAAACATTTAAAAAAATATACACACCATTTTTCACTTTGTAGGAGCTCGATATTGCCTCTGATGTATCTCTGTAATTTGGGATCATTTAGTTCTAAAATTACGACCTATGGTAGTCCTCTGTGTCCTTTTTCCAATGCCACCAATCTAACCCGAATTGGATTCTCCAATGAAGAGTTATGCCAAATCTTCCACATTGACCTGATTATAGACTAATTCAGTAGAGCGAGCTTGTACGATGTGCCACGTGTCCCTGTTTCGATCTTTGGCTCTGAAAAATATCTACAAGAAACTACAGTCTGTCCTCTTTCTGTACCTTCTTACGAAATTTCAATCTGATGCTCAAACAGAATGTTATGATGATTTTCCCCAGGTCACTTGTTATGAATGTAATTCAGGATTCTGAAAAAGGCCAACTTCCTTAGATCATATCTCCGAAACTGTAGCGCAAAAAGATCTAAAATTCGGACTTGAGATTCAATGTGATGTCGTCTCAAATGGGTTTTTTTTTTTAGCTTGTGAAACGTCGCAGAAAAACAGTTATAGCAAAAATGCCACGATGACCTGTTTGGAGCAGCGAAACCCTAGAATCCAAAGCTCTTATCCAATTGTTATGAACAGTCAAGAAAGGATAGAAATAGAGATCAACGCCTTAGAATTTCGCCTTTTTCAGGGGCAACCTCCTTTACATCATAAATAAAAATTCTTGATGATCAATGACGAAACCTCCTTTCATATATAGAGTCTAAGGAGTCACAATATAACCCAACTGACCTAACAATAATAATATAAAGCCACAAAAATAACAATAGAGGGATTCTATGGGGCACAGTAATAACAATATGGGGACAATAGGGACAGAACGATATTAATAAGGGGTAAAACTACAATAGTAATGGGGTAATTACTAGTATTATAGGGACCCAACAAAAACCAGATCATCCTATTAAACAATTCCCTGAGACTCCTAATACTAACTATGAACATGAGATCCTTTGGTACTTAGAATTTGATGGTTCAGTTAACAAGTTAGGAGTAGGGGTGGGAATTTGAGTGCACAATATTGAGAATAATCATGCTGAAGGCCATGCCTACAGATTAAAATTTAAATGCACTAATAATATGGTTGAATACGAAGCTTTGTTGCTAGGTCTAAAAATGGTCAAAAGTTTAGGGGCCATTAGAGTATCAGTCCTAGGAGATTTTGATTTAATCATTCAACAACTAAAAGGAAATTTTCTCACAAACAATCCCAGATTAATATCTTACAGAGGAATAGTGATTGAGATTCTCAATACATTTCTAGAAACTCAGTTGGCTAAAATCCCAAGAAAACATAATTTGCATGTTTATAGTCCGGTAATGTTTGCTAGCACCTGTAAACTACCATTTGAGCCCAATCATCATTTCGCAGCTGAGATTAGACATAGGCAAGCCATACCTGACAATGTAAAGAATTGGCAAGTGTTTGACAATGATATTCAAATTAACAACTTCTTAACATTAGAGGTAGCGTTTTCTAGCACTAATATAGATATAGATACAGTTACTGAACTTGATCAGAAAAATCAGATAGAAACAAATATTTCAATAGAAAGGACAACTCAAATGCTTCACCCAACAAAATTTACTGATAAAGAAATGCAGGATCTCAAAGAAATGGACATTGATGAAATTACTGAAGGAGAATCTGAAATCATTAATTTGAAAGATAATGAATTACCTAAAGGATTAACTCCTTTGGAAGATCTCTTTGATTTTAATGATATCCCAAGGAAACCCAAGATGGAACCGCTAAAAGCTGACATTGAAGACTATAACTTGGGAACTAAAGAAAATTAGAAAATGGCAAAATTATCCAAATCTTTGCCTCTTGAACAAAAACTCAAATATGTTGAATTAATGAAAGAATTTCAAGATGTATTTTCCTGGAGCTATGAGGACCTGAAATAATATGATACCTCTATAATACAACATACAATCCCTTTAAAGGAAAATAAAAAACCATTCAAACAAAAGCTCAGAAGGATCAACCCTGTATTGCTTCCCTTAATTGAAAAAGAAATCAAAAGAATATATGAAGCAGGGATAATTGCTCCTATCATATTTTTAGAGTGGGTTTCTAATTTAGTACCTACAAGGAAAATGATTGGAGAAATTAGGCTCTGTGTTGATTTAAGGAATGTAAATAAGGTTTCTTTGAAAGACAATTACCCTTTACCTAAGATGGATCATATTTTACAAAGGGTGGTAGGTGCTTCTAGGATCTCACTTTTGGATGGGTTTTCAAGCTATAACCAGGTTCTGGTTCATCCTGATGACTAGGAAAAAAATGCTTTTACAACACCATGGGGAACATTCAAATATGTTAAAATTCCATTTGGAATTAAGAATGCAGGGGCAACTTTTCAACGTGCAATGGACATAGCTTTTACACGATAAATTCATGATTTCTTGGTCATATATCTAGATGACTTGACTGTTTTTTCTAAATCAGATCAGCAACATTTAGATCATCTGAAACAAGTATTCTTAAAATCCAAACAATATGGCATTTCCTTAAATCCTAAAAAATCTATGTTTGGTCTAGAAGAAGGCAAACTCTTAGGCCATATCATCTCCAATGACGACATTAGAATTGATCCTGCTAGAGTTGAGGCCATTCTGCATATACCCCACCCCAGAAATGTCAAAGAACTTCAAGATTTCTTAGGAAAGATTAACTTCTTGAGAAGATTTATATCTAACTTAGCTGAATTAATTAGACTGCTTACTAATATGTTGAAGAAAGATGCAAAAATTAAATGGACAATAGAAGCCAAACAATCATTTGAAGAAATTAAAATGGTTTTGACTAGAGCACCGGTCCTGTCAAGTCCAAAGTTTGATAGAGACTTCATAATATTTTCATTTGCATTAGAACGCACCATTGTTGTTGTTTTATTACAAAAGGATGATCAAGGATGTGAGAAACCCATAGCCTTTTTCAGTAAAGCACTAAGAGACGCACTATTAAAGTACAAAATCATGAAAAAACAAGCCTATTCACTTGTGAAAGCTATTAAAGACTTTAGAGTCTATATATTATACTCCCATGTAATAGCCTATGTGCCAAATGCTGTTGTCAAAGACATCTTGACCCAGGGTGGAATTGAAGGTAGAAGAGGTAAATGGATTGCTACTATATTGGAATATGATATTGAAATAAAACCCACAAAGCTTATAAAAGGATAGGGTTTGGCAAAACTCATGACTGAGACAAATTTCCAAGCCCTAGATATTAATGGACTGGATAATGAACAAGAGATGGTGACTCCACAGATTAGCTACGCCTTCTTAGATTCACCTTGGTATGCTGATATAATTTTTGTATTATTAAACTTGAAAGCTCCTCCAGGGTTATCCAGGACAAAGAAAAGGTTTTTAAAGATGAAAGCTTCAAAATTTTGTATCTTAGATAATGTTCTCTTTTGGAAAAATCATGAAGGTATTCTATTGAATTGTTTAGTAAAAAAAGAAGCTGACAAGGTTTTTAAAGAATTTCATGCAAGAGATTGTGGTAGACACCTTTACTGGAGATCAACTGCAGACAAAATCCTTAGAGCTGGATTTTATTGGCCAACCTTATTCACTGATGTAAAGAAGTTTGTTACTGCTTGCCACAAATGTCAGATTTTTGAAGGCAAAAGGAAACTGTTACCCTTACCCCGACGACCAATTTCCACTGAAAAGCCTTCCAACAATGGGGACTGGACTTCATTGGAGAAATCCACCCTCCCTCTTCTGGCCAACATAAATGGATCTTAACTGCCACAGACTATTTCACCAAATGATAGAAGCCATTTCTTGTAGACAAGCCAATGACACAGTTATTATAGGATTTTTAGAAACCAACATACTCTCTAGATTTGGCTGTCCTGAAAAAATCATAACTAATAATGTTGCTGCCTTCAAATCCAAGAAAATGATAAGTTTCTGTAATAAATACCATATCACTTTAGGCCATTCCACAACCTATTACCCTCAAGGTAATGGTATAGTTGAGTCATCCAATAAAATCCTAATTAATATAATTAAGAAATTATTGGAAGAAAACAAGAAAAATTGGCACAAGAAACTTACTAATGCACTGTGGGCAGACAGACTCACTACAAAGAAATCTAATGGAACTAGTCCTTATGAACTACTCTATGGTATGGAGGCTGTATTTACTTCATCTTTAGGAATTCCTGTAATGAAAATAATTCAGGAAGCTCATGTGGAGCCCAATGATATTCAAAGGAGAATTAACCAAACCATCCACTTGCAGCAGACCAGAGAAGAAGTGTATCAAAGATCTCAAGTAGTACAAGAGAAACTTAAGAAAATTTTTGATAAGAGAACCAAGGCGGAAGATTTCTACCTTGGAGACAAAGTTTTGAGATGGGATTCCAGTAGAGAAGACAAAGGAAAACATGGGAAGTTTGACTTCCTATGGAAGGGACCTTTTATTATTCAGGCCTTACAAGGGAATAATACTTACTTTTTGAAGAATTTGGATGGTATAGAGACAGGAGAAGGACTAGTTAATGATCGGATGCTGAAACATTACTTTGATCCAACTTTTTAATATATTTTGATCTTAACATGTACATATTATATCCTTGATAATGTCATAGTTTTGATTGGATAGTAACTTATTGGAGTTGAAGCCCAAAGAAAAGGCCCTAAGCTTCAAAAGTGTACTATCATACATATAATAAAGCAAGCAGCAGGAGGAGATTTCAGAGCACAGTCATAGTCATTCAAAAGGCCATCTGACCTGTTGTTCTTGAGTTTCCAACAGAAAAAGCCATCCCCAAGTGGAGCCAGTGTTATGCTCCTATACCAATAGGTGTCATATTTCATGATTGACTTGATGAGCTCTGTAATATGTTCATACCTTTCTCTGTTGCAAAGGTTTTCCATATTAAAAAAATAAAAAAATTTAAAAAATGTAAAGAGGGTATACCCTAAAAGAAAAATCAAAGGGTAAAAAGAATAAAATGGTAAACAAAAGTCAAAGAAATGAACCCCAAAAAAAATAGACCAGGAAAATGTGCAAGTCCAAATGCCACTACTATTTCATTGTTTGTAATAAACAATTGTGTGTAGTTTGTTACCTTTGCCACAATTCATGAATAGTCAAACTGTCGAAACTTGGCTCATTCATTTTTCAATTTCATGTTGTAGAAATAGAGAATAAATATCTGACCAAACAATGTCATATTGGTAGATAAGTAGATAGGCAGAGTAATTAAAAAGGAGCTCAACAGCGTAATCTAAGCCCTTGGATGTAATAAGCGCAGACTTAGGTAGGCTTGTCATGTAAAAGAAAATGATGATTTGATAAGGGTTTGCCAATCTAAGTCACCCAAATAAAGAAGAAAAATGTCAGGCTAAGTAGGTAGGGTAGGTAGATGATGTTGCAGAATGATATTTGTGATGAAAAATGTTTCTAAATGTGTTAAATTTTACTTTTATCACAAAGTGCAAGGCAGACATTTCACTTAATGCATTTCAAGTGAGACAAGGTTAAATAACTAACTTCCTTTCACATTTTCTCTAAACACTTCACTAATTTCCCCTAAGCATTGAGGTCTTTGAAATTCAAAGGGGCTGAGAGAATTTCTCTGACTTCTAGAGGGATCGGACCCTCAGCCCAATGATCTAAAAGCCTAAGTGCTCATAAATCATCCATAAATCATTCATTTCATTTCATAAAGTTTTCCTAAGTAAAATCCTATTTTACTTAGGAATAATGCACCATGTCACCTAAAAAGTGCCTTTTTTATCTTTAGCCTAAGTTTGAATATATGCATAAAATGTTTAAACTTAGCGCTTTACACTTCATAGTCATATTAACTATTAACATATATAAATATATAACTCCTGCACCATATAACCCTTTTCTCGTATTATTTTAACTATATAAGAATCCCCAAACATTATATATATCGCCCCCAGTTGAATACAACCATAATCAATAGTTAAATGGGATTAATGATTTTATCATAAATTCATTAATAACCAAATTTCCCCGAATATGGGATTAATTAACCATCTGGTTTAATTAATAACCAACCCCTTAACCAATAAAAATGCGCCTGATATGGTTAAATAAGCGTTAATTATATTGGGCCCGCTACATTAACTCCCTGCCATCTCCAGATCCCGTCAACCGTCCGATCTCCGCCCTTTCATCTGACGGTCGATGATCATATTGCGACCCCCCTGGTGACCATGCTTTAACTCGTGATCACCAGGCGGTTTTCCACCATACCCTCGCCACGCATAGCCTACTCCATATGCTCGCTCGCCCCCGGCCCGATACCACTTGACCCCAAAAGCGGTGCAGGGTAAACTGCTTACCACCCTCCACGTAATGACAAAACATCCCATCAAGCTAATGTCATCCACCAAATAAATGCCAAAAAAGTCTCGTCAACCTAAATTTCGTTAAATGAACAATAAAACGTCATTTTCATTGTGTTGCATTGCGTCCAGCTCCCATGCAAATTAACGTTTAGTCCACTGTTCCATCTTTTCAACCGCCACTTAACTAGCAATACTACAGTACAAGCTTCGCAGCCTGTCAACCAACCTGCCATTGTATGGCTTTTCTCCTTAATCCAGGTATTTATCCATTTTTGACCTGCAACCCCGCAATTTCAGTTTTCCACTGGGAATTCTGCCAGATAAAGCCAAATTCAAGTTAAAAACAATCAGTAATTGCCATAAAGAGACCCCAAACCAACTGTTTATTCCATTTTTCCCATAAGAAGTCTGAATTCCAGTTTGAATACACAAGAACCAAATATGGAAACTCCCATAGCCCTGAATGTCGCACCCATGAATGCACCCCATAAAGACTTAGATTATTTACCCCTGGCCAACAAATATTTCCAGATAAAAGACCTATCTGGTGACGGTAACCATCTTAAAATCTTTTTCCAAATCAGAGATAGTCATCTGAATAATTCTGACTTTTTTGGACTATGGGAATCTAATCTTCCAATGTATTTCCTCCCCTCAGTCCATGTTTTCCCATATATCATTCACCAATGTTGTGCCAACTATGACCCTATCCATACAACAGTTATGTCCCCATCCCAAACTATTCTTTTTCCCATAACTGCTAAGTCCATTAATGAAATGATACAGTTCCATTCCACTCAGCCCCTTGCTCCTCTTTCCCTAGGATATCTGCTTGGAAAAGCTCCTCAGTTGCCCAAATCAGAGATAACCCGCATTGCTCAGATGTTTATGTTACCAAACTACCAACCCACAGGCCCACCTCCCTATCTACAAACCTTTTTCACTGAAACTGGTAGACTTATTGTTGACATGATATCCATGATCATGGCATTTAATACCAGTGAATATGTTGATGATATTACTCTAGTTTTGTTGTCAAGATTTACTCCTGGACTGTCAAGTATGACTATGCCACTTTCATTGCCAATAAAATCCATGATCAATTCATGAGTTTGGATAGGGAAGGAGTTTTCAAATACACACCTTTTATATACCATCTTTTGTTATATCATCAACCAGACAACTTTTCTTTCCCTATCAGGAAATTGGACTCAAAAGGAAATCAAAGATCTGTGATCTTTTGGACCTCAATCTTTGATAAAACTCTAGAGTCTCCTTATACATATAATGAATTCATTGACTGCTTTGTACATCCAACATCCACTCTGTTGATAGGAGTTTCCCCTCCTAGACTCACTAGTGACATGAAGAAGATTCTCCAACTTTCTAAGTAGTACATGAAAGGTGGCTGGTACTTCTACCAAAATTACACATAAATCAGAATGTATGGGTGTGAACTTTGCCCCTTCAAGCTACCTAAATATGTGCCCATGAGGTTGTTTGCACTAGAGTATTTCAGATAGATTATCAATCCAGACTTAGTCCATTTTTGTAGTGCAAAGAAGAAAACCCAGTTAAGAATAAAGAACCAGCTAGGCCCTTATGTCATCAATTCTAGGGATGCATGGCAAGATGCTGAAAAGATTCTAGAAGACCACCTTAGATTGAAGAAAAGTTTTTGGTGGGTGCCCTATGACCCAAATAGTTTCATATGTGACAGAAGAACAAAGAACAGATTATGAGTTTATATACATCATAGGATCCCATAAATTGAACAGTTTTCAAATCAGGATGAATGGGTAGAAGGGACCATAATAGAAGAAATTAGTGAGCAAGAAAAGATGGAAATGGCTATGAAAGATTTTGAAAAAACCGTTGACCTAGACTCTTTTGGACAGGTAACATTCAAGTTGTCTCAACAATCAGGAATTGGTATATCCTCTGCTAGAACTTCTCAACAGTATCCATAGGAAGCCAATATACCAGCTACTTCCAAGGGCAAAGAGATAGATACTACAAAGCAGCCTACAATGACAGATTAGCCTACAAAGTCCAGAGAACAAAGCCAAGTGCAAATTCCTCCAGCCCAAACTAAAGCAGCAGCAATTCTAGCATTGCAGACTCCTCTAAATGAGGAAAGAAACAAAAAGAGGGACAGAGAGACCATCACATCTATCAGTGGACCAACAGAACAACCTAGATCAAAGAGACAAGGACTGAATCCTCTGTCAGAAGAGGACATAATTGAAGAAACTATAGACAACCAAAGATAAGAAAGAGCCAGCCAGCAAACTCCATCATTGGGAGTAACCTCAACTAGCTCACAAAGTCAGGAGTTAGAAAGACAACACAATATAGAAGTATCTTCCACCAGGTCACAAAGCAAACAGGTCTCAAACATTAAGAATACTTTCACAAAGATAAAGGCCAGTAATGACCCAATAAGGCTTCAAATTTATGGTCAATATCTGAAAATGGCCCCCACAAACCAGCAGAGATTAATGTCGGCTTATGACATTAAAGAAGGTAAAATGATAATGAGTTATTTTAAGCCAAAGGTGCAGCAACCCTAGTCAGTAGCAGACTATATCAGAACAAACTTGGAGGTCCTGGACAAGGATATTCATCCTATGGACCAAATTGATCTTCATAAGCAGACTGGGGAAATGGTCTATTCCACACTGACTGACAAAGCAATGCTAGCCCACAAATTGCAAAATTCCCTAGACAACACAACAGCTCAATTACATTTGGAGAAAGCCTCTTCTCTGGCCAAATATAACAGGATCAAATCACTGGAAGAGATCATTATTGGATTGGGACATGGTCCCAAAGATGTTAAGGCATAAAGGCACTAATTAAGAAGAAAGAAGAAAGACATTGTTGCCTTAAGAAAACAGTTGAAACTGCCACCTTCAACACATCCACAGACTGTAGAACTATACAACAGAAATATGAAGAAGACATGATGGACCTGCTCCTGAAACTTAATGAAAGGTTAAATGATACAGAACATGAATTGGAAAAAGCACTAAAGGAAAAGCAGGGAGATTCGACCTTTCAGCCTCCTGAGGTAATCCCCTTAGTCTCAACTGCAGTAGCTACAAATGTCCCAGTAGTAACAGCAGAGGCAATTACAGGTACATCAACAGCAGGTACAACACCAAGTAGCAGTACTAGTATGAGTATAGAAGAATTAATAAAGGCCATGGAAGAATTAAGGTTACAGGTCACAGAGTAGAAAAAAGTGAAAGAACAACTGGCTAAGGCAGAAAAGAATTATGATATCTCCAAAATAAGTATTGTGGAAAAGACTAAGGAGATTAAAGCCTTAGAAAGTAAAGTAAAAACATTAGAACAAGAGCTTACCTTTGATAAAACCTTGGCAGAAATCAGGAAAATCCTTTGGGCTAATATCATTCTGTCCATAAATGAAATATGGCCATCAATCCAAGTAATCTATGAGTAGCTAGACTTAGTGAAAACAACCCATGGAGCAATTCAGTAGACAAGAGCAGAGTTGGGTAATATTCCAGAAAAAGCCAACAGGCTTATCAATTTGTTGAATACCAAAAACAGAGAATAGTTAGAAGTACTTGGGATATTAGACAGGACAAATACCATTTTGGAAATCAAAAGAGTTCTAACTAAGAGAACTTTAATGAAGAACTTAGATGGAAGATGCCAAGACATGCAAGTAGAAATCAATTCCTTTATGGAGAAATTCACAGTTTTGCAGAGTAAAGGGCTACCAAGTCCTTTAGTCATTAAAGACAAATTGATGAAACAAATTGATTATGTAGATAAATTGAATAGGTATGCTGGTAATCAAGCTAGACCATCATCAAGTGCAGCAGGAGTGAAAGCACTTCCCACAGGCTGAGTTCTCTATGGCAGTTTAGAGAATTTATTCTACATTGAGCACGAGGTAAAGCATCTATTCACCATTCAACCTAACTTTTTCAGATACACAGAGACTGCTGAAACACTCAGAAAACTTCAAAGGCACAAATTTCCAGAGCAGAAATGGTGGGAAAATATGTTAGAAAATTTGTAAAGTTACCTTTGGTAAAATATAAATTTTGGGCTATTTATCTTGTTGAGATAAATAGAGATGAAAAGTGGTCAAAACAGGTCAAAGAGTATCAGAGCAGGTAAAGAGTATCAGTCAAACAGGGTAGCCAACACGAAGTTACAGCAGCAAGCCAAATAAAAGGACCTACCTCCAGCACACCCAACACAAATAGGAATAGCACAACATCTGTTTTCTTTTCTCCTATTTTCGAGACTAGCTATCTCTATTTTCTTGTAAAAATGATTTGTCATCACTAGAATATATCTCACTCTGTTATGAGATATTTTGTGTAAAATATTTTGTATAAATACTCCCTCAATTGGAGTATTAGGGGTGGATTCATATACATTGCTGTAATACTAGTTTTTTGGAATAAAGAGCTAATTGGATCAAATTTTCGCATGGCTTACTGGACAAAGAATTAATGCAAGGGACTTTTCACAGATTTCTTGAAGCATACACTAGATCAATAAGTCCTATATACCTATGTTTTAAAGTTTTCCCTGTTTATTATATCAACTCTGTTTCACATCTGAATGATAGACAAAAAGAGTAATTCAGAATATGATTTATTGCACTCTGTCTTCAAAAGTTATCATTTTCTATGTTTTCTTCTGAATTAGAATAGACAGTGAAATTTTAATTGCTCCTGTTTTCTAGTTCTGTCACTTTGATTATGTATTAAAGAATACTTAACTTCTCTTTATCAGTAATCATCCAAGTTCCCTTTTGAAATAGGCTGAAGGATTCTTAATTGCCCTTCACCCATTTTGGAAACCCATTCCATCTATTCCAAGTCTTTATTTGTTCCCTGTTTGACCACCTTTCCCTGTGAAACCATCCTTTGTTAAGAAACCCAAAGCCAGTAAAACCATCTTACTTGACTCCAATAGCCCAAGGCCTAAACTACTGAGTCTTATCCCTCTGCTATTGAATCTCACCACCCAAATTCAAACAAACTCCTAAACTTCACAACTAGCCTAATATCTTTAAAAAACAAAGCTAAAACATAAAGAGAGAGCTCTCTCTGGATGCAGATTAGCTAGAATCTGTATCTAAAAGATTGGTTTGTGGTTACCTCGGCCTCCTATTCCTTTCTTACAACTTTTGGGAAAACCTGAGTGATAACATACTGTCACGTATATTTTGGGAGTCCCCAATAGGTTTTTATCCATCCATAGATAACTAAGTCGACCTCCTTGTATATCATGATACACCAAACACAACATTCAAGGACATTGGATGTCGTAAGTTATGTCCTTGGTTTACTGAGGTGTGTATTGCAGTTCACAATTGCTTGGTAAATCTATTTCCTAGTTTACCGCTTTGTTTATTTTTGTGTCTTTAATTTCTAAAATCAATTAATTGGCCATGGAAAAACATCCTCTCCTTGGAACAACTCCTTAGTAGATCTTATGTTGAGACTAATAGAAATAGTTCCTGAGTCCACCAATCAAGGAAACCACTCTGAAGGGAATCCTTGCCCTTTTCCTTCTTTTGGAAATATTGGTGCTCCTTATATGGCAACTTGCTCCTTCCCGATTTACCATTGGTTTTCTAGTTTGGTTATTTTCGACCGCTATGGTTCTAAATGTCTAAACTACTTCTCAATCGTGTGCTCCTCCACCTAAACAACATCAACTTCATGTTGATCCTAAAGTTGATCCTTTGCCTTCTTCACCTATTATTTCTTCATCCCTTTCTTCCTCTTTACTTGGTGAAAGTCTTGATTCTAGTAACGAGGAAGCTAAGAAGAAGAAGAAAAGGATGAAGAGGAAGAAGCAAAATAAGCAAGGGGAAACAAAACAACCATTTCTTCAAACACAACTAGTATGGAAAAGTCTTCCAATCAGTCTCATAATTTTTGTTTCCCTTTCTATTATGTAAAGGTGACCACCGTCTTAGAGATTTTCCTAGTATTCCCAAGGAATTAGAAGTATGGTCCACATGATCACATCGACCTTTGTTGTCAGCTTCTGGAGATCAGGTTGGTGATAAATCCTCAACTAGTGATAGTAAGGTCCATGGGGAGAAGCGTAACGTCAAATTTCCTTGTAATTTATGTGAATGGAATCACCCTATTCACCTTTCATATTATATAAATGAAGCCTCAAAAGTGTTGGAAAACCTTATAGCTTCTCAGCCACGACTTCCAATTGGTTACCAAAATATTTCTCTGAATCCTCCACTAGTTGATGAAGTGATTGATCAGAATATGAACCCCATCAATCTCATTCTCTTTGAATGTGAATTTCATGAGTCTATTCCCGACCAACAATTGGTTGATAAAATGGTTGACTCGATTTCACCTTCATTTGAATGTACCTTTCTCGTAGAGAGTGAGTCTCATATCGCTCAAGTTCTTCTTATTTCTTTAGAGTCCAATGAACTGGGGGTAAATCCTCTCATTCCCATGATACAGGAGGAAAATCCTCCTCTTCCCACAACACAAGGGGGAAATTCTCCCATTCACAAGGAACGCCCTCCAAGTAGTATGGTCACTTCCTTCGGTTGGAGTCGACTAACAGGGTATCATCTTCCTCCTTACGTGCCCTTAAAGATCATCGTACATGCTTATAATGTGGTCGTACCTAGCACAGTCATAAATGAAGGCACATTTGTTAGTATTATGTCCTCAACTACTCGGAAATATTTAGATTCTCCATAACTTATGCCTGTTACTCAAAATTTGTTGGCTTTTAACAAAGGAACCAATCAACCATTAGGGATTCTTCCTAAGTTTCTTATTACTCTAGGAGGAAAGATGTCTATATTAATGTGATGGTAGTCCAAGGCTCTTTCGATTTTAATCTAATCCTTGGGCATGACTATGTTTATGTCATGGGAGCTCTTGTCTCTTCACTCTTTCATGTGATGTGTTTCCCGTATGAAGGAAGAATTTTGATTATTGACTAGCTTTCGTCTGTTGGTCCTAATTTGACTCCAAATCAATCTTCTTCCCTAAATGTTCCTTATAATCAAGTGGTATCTTCCCCACCACATTTTAATTATGTGGCAACATATCCCATTCATGTACCTACTGCTGAAGATGAGCCTTTCACTATCTTCTCAACTTATTTTACCTAGATCTCATAGGTGATATGGTGAATCATTTACTGGGGGCATTGGAGTTTGATATGTCCATTGGATCCTTTGATCCCTTCCAAAAAAAATTCTTCCATATGATGAGAACCTCTTGGAAGCCATGGTCTCTTGGAGGCCATGCTTTGATTCTGGATCGAAGTTCCTTTTCTTGTATCAATCTCCTTAAAAAATGAAATGAGGTGTCGGAGCAGAGTTCCTTTTCTTGTGTTAAGCTCTTTAAAAAATGAAAAGAGGTGTCAAAGCAGAGTTATTTTTCTTGTGTTTTCTCCTTAAAAAATGAAATAAGGTTCCAAAGTAGAGTTCCTTTTCTTATGTCAACCTCCTTAAAAAATTAAACAAAGTTACCTAGGGCAGAGTTCCTTGTCTTGTGTCAAGCTCTTTAAAAAATGAAACAAGGTCCTTGGAGCATAGTTCCTTTTCTTGTGTCAAGCTCGTTAAAAAATGAAACAAGCTCTTATGAGGATAGTTATTTTACTATGTCAAGCTCGTTAAAAAATGAAATAGGTTCCTATGAGCATATTTCTTTTCCTGTGTCAATATCATTAAAAAATGAAACAAATTGCATTCCAATTCAAGTCTTTGATTATATCTTGTAAATTCCCAGTTGATTCTTTCACTTGATCTCATAAATGAACCTTCATTCCATCCACCTATTAGTACCTAGTAATCTACTTAGGTGCATGATATGAAGTTTGGGGGCCATGCACCTTGAATTGATTCATTATGTCAGGGGCATGAAAAATGATTTAAAGCATATTTTTTCTCTGTTTCAAGCTTGTGTAAAAATTAAACCACTTTCAAGCATAGTTTCCAATGTTTCAAGTTTTTGTAAAAATGAAACCATTCCCATTTTATCCCTCATGATTGCCATTTTTATCAGCCTGTTTTTTCTAGACGAGCCTTAGTTTTTTCATTCCATCATCACCATATGCTTTCACTTGGTTGGTTTACCCTTACATAAGAAACCATTGCGATGAGTGGTCTTATTAGCCTGCCTCATGACCTTTGCATGTTTTGAGTAGTTCCATCATGACCGGAACTAGTTTCTACCTTTATACAACTCATTCCTCCAGGAGGAGTACTCTTTCAACTCTTTTCAGACTCCCAAAATATGAAAAAAAATGTGGAGCACTTGTCTTTTCCAACTCATAAAATTAAATGAAAAGACGTCTACTCAATATAAATTTAACCCTTTTCCAGACTAAGATAGACTAGCCACAAAGGAATACCTTGGTTGAATATGGCTAATAGGTTCTCTTAGGTATTGTTTTATACCTTTTCAGACCTAAGGGACTACCTACGAAAAGGGACATTTGGAGTTTTATTTTTCGCCTCTTTTTCAAACTCTCTAAACATGAAAAATATGTCGAGTTTTACCTTCGTTGGACTCGTAAAAACATCAAACAATGATGGACTTGTCGATCATGATGAAGTTGAACCACTACTTCTCAAGGCTCATTAAATACACTCGGAGGGATTCATCTGAAGGATGAACTTATAGATCAAGCATGTGTTATCCTCCTCAGGCTTTTTAAAAAATAAAGAGGTACTGGCCAATATGTTTGGGAAATTGGGAAAACAGGGGATTTCATTTTACTAATGGCACCAAGTCGCTCTTGAACAAGATGATATTTTCTTCACTTTTGTGTCTATTGGGTTGGGTAATTTTCTTGTATTCTAGTTATCATACCGTTTTCATAACATCTATCTCGATTTTGGGTCAATGTTTCCAACTCCATTCAGTGTCGCTAGTGCATTCAAGAGAATTCATTTAGTTCATCTATGCTACAATACTCTTAAGCCTTCATTTCATGTCCTCCTTTCTTGATCCAGTTCCTTGTCAACATCACTATGATCATTATGTCTCAATCATCATACCCATTTCATGTCATTGATGGGGGATACATCAAGGCCCTCCTGCGGCGGGTTTCTACATGTTGACATTAGCACATCATCCAGGAAGTTGACTTAGAAACACCCCTTGGCACCTTGGTGCTTGCATACATGAATGGAAAGTTTCCTCACTCTCAGTGACAGGTTTACATCAATGACCTTTAACCGAAATATTATGTGTGGTGTTCAACATCAACTCATTTATTCACACCAAATGGATTGTACTATGGTACCTTGATATCCATTAACATCATCGATGGTTTCTCTCGTGTATGTTAATGGCTTACATCATTCTTCGGTAATCAGATAGTGTATACCATATTTGAATCCATCTCATTAATTCACATGGTTAGACTCATACTTTGATTGGCCATGTGAAAGAGATAGAAGACCCTGGATCTAGTTTCATCTATCTAGGCTATGATTTCAAGATTATACATAGATCACAATGTATGATGGCTATGATCATATTGACAATCATTTAGTCATGGGTCCACCAGTTTCATCCGTGGACACGTCATTTGATCATTGTACATGTTATGTTAGCTTATGAGCTGAGTATGGGTATCTCTCCCTCGGTGTACAAATATGTCAAGTTGTAAATGTATTGTAACAGATGAATCTCACTGATTGTCCTTGATCCCTACATCTCACAAGGTAAATAATTTCAGTCATCAGTCATCATCTCTGACTTTGTGCTTTAGGAGGCATTCTATTATAGACCATTTTGTCACATCTGATCAGTGAGCCTCCTAATCGGATCAATCAACATCTTATTCCCATTGTCATCATTTTACACAAAGCCCTAAGAATGTACCTTTGATTTACCATAGTTTGAGCCCTAAACTACTTCATCTAACCTATTTTAAGGACCAACGCTCCCTGTAAGCCTACTAGGGTGTGTTCACTAGCAGGTTTCTCCATTGTGGCCCGCATTGGTCACTAGCAAGTTGCTCCCCGTTACATCTGTGTTGGTTCTAGGAATATGGGAGAATGATCAGGATTCTGGAAGGTTCACCTTCTAGAAGTTCCATAAGTTGTTAGAACTACTTACCTTGGATAAATCATTCAGATCATATCCATCCCTAAATTGGAGTTTTCACCACTTATCCTTCGATTCTATCCCTCCATCAAAGGTGGATCTCTTACCCTAGAATGGTAATTGGATAATAGCTCCTAACTTACCTTGCTTCTCTATATATTTCCTTCCTATTATGAGGTCGGGGGTCTACTTTTGGAGAATAATTATGCCCTTATGTTGTTGTAGTGAGTGATCATCATTCCATGCATTTAGGGTGATTGGAGGTACATATTGTGACAAGGAAAGGACAAGTAAACAACTTGGAGGAGCTCTTCTACAAGATCAACTACTACTTATGGTTGTAATATCCTTCCATTTATAGTAATGTAATGAATTCACTATTTTCCTATATGTGATGTTGTTTCACTTATTTTAGTGCCATGTTGATCTACTGAATGAAGTTCTTAGTTGATAGTGCATACATTTCGTAGTTATTGGCTTGTGTTATCTGACTGTGCAAGTTCTAATTTTGTAAATCGAAGTTGGGATTGGATCTAAAGATGAAGAAGGATCGAAGTGTGCGAACGATTCTAGGTAGGCCTCACTCCATCATCTATTTTCTTTAAGAAAAAGCATTGTGTTCCTTGTCTCTCTGTTGTTCTACGTTAGCCACTGACCTAGGGGAGATACGTTTGTCCGCAATCGTAAATCTTGTATAACACTTTCCTTGGTCAGAATTTGACTTTCCCAGTCAGGCACTACACAATCCTAAGGCTCAAGCTGAGAGCTTGGCCTCTAGAATTCTTCAGTGCACTGTACAGGATGGTCCAACTGCACATTATTCAGTTCCAAAGCTCAACCTTTCACCTTGGCCACTAAGATTGCATAATGCGTAGTCTCTCTCAGTCTCTACCCAAGTTGAACTTTACATTGCATAGTCTCAAGCCTCAGGTTGCACCCTTGGCTTCTAGGACTGTGCAATGTGCAATTCGCACAGCTAATCTCCCTTGCTTATTGATGAAAATTGTGCAATCCTTCTCATAATTTTCCCTATTTGCTACTTGATCATGCTTTGAAGGTAGATTTGTAAGAGCTAGTGTTTGCTTTCCATGAATGTCCTTTTTGTCTCACAGGTACCACGCTTGTGAAGCACTTCTCTCTAGTAGCCATTGTTACCATGGAACCAAAGAGAGGGCTTCAAAAGAGACCACTAAAAGTAGTACTGGGAAAGCAATTGAGAAAACACCAGTAGACTCGCTAGCGTATGCAAACACTCAATTATTTATAGAAAAGGGGTCAACAATAACATGGAAGCAATTTAATGAAGCTCTTTAAGTAAAGAGTATTGAGGCAGATATAGAGGACCGACAGGTTTACATTAGTGCTCAAAAGTCCATATTACACAGGATTACATGCAAGTATCCACCCTTCCCATGTGCAGATGTCATCAACTTATAGTCCAAGGAAGGAAAGAAGACACAAGATTAAAGTGGATCATGCTGTTATGAAAGATGATTTAGCAAGTGATGACAAGATTAAATAGGGGTTGGAGAGAGAAGAACGAAGGAAGAGAGAAGCACAACATAGTAGAATGGAGGAAGAGAAGAAGAAAAAGGAAGAAGGAGAAAGGCAAGGCACAATAGCAGTAGAAGAAACACATAAGAAAGCTTAACAACAGGAATAAAAATGGCTAGTAGCAGAGGAGAAGATTGAGAAGATGTAGGATAAGGAGCTTGCTCAGTAGATTGAAGAATTTATTGATATTTATGATAGGGAGGTATGATTGGAGCTGCAGAATGAAGATTTTGACCTAACACCAAGCACACTGTAAGTCACAGTTCAGTCTCCACCACCTCCAGTAATAGAGTTAGCTCCAACCAAGGAATGGGAAATTGTTCCTCTTGATGATGATCCAGTAATGGGCTTGTACAATCTATCATATGATGAAATACAAAAGAATATTTTCAAACGTGAAGAAATAATTTTCCAGGTGGCCTCGCATCACCTGCATTCATTAGAGAATGGGTGATAGTAGCAGACACTAGGAAGAATCCAAATGCCATTGTCAAAGCCAACTTGGCCTTCGAAGGCGTAGCAAGGTTAAGCACTCAGTATTTGATGGTCAAGAATAAGGAATTGGCACAAAATTTTCAGGTTGCTAGGAAAGAGGAAGATATGTTCCGTGCAACAACACAGAATGTAACTTCCGCACGAGTACACTTGGAGGAGATGAGAACAATGATGCTTTCTAAAGTATCAACACTTGGATAGACCATGTGGGACCACTATGAGTAGCTCATTACCATACATGATTTAGGTATCTACTTGCATGGCTTGCAACAACAGAGAAAATACTTTGTAAAAACTCTCATGAATGTACAAGCTTCCATTACATATGTGCATGAATGGATAATGTGATACAAAGGGGAACCACTTAACCTGGGAACGAAAATGAAGCCATAGACATAGCTGGATAAAGTGAAGGTTTTAATGTTGATTCACAGCAAAAGGTATCTTGCCTCTTTCATTAGTAGTATCCATGCTTCATATGTACAATTATACAACAATTTGGATGTATTGGTGAATGCACCCAATATCCCATCACTTGGTTTTCTCACCAAAGCTAAACCCAGGAACTAGGTCAGGAAGGAGATCGACGAGTACTTGGAGCAGCTGAGACATATTGCCACCAAGGAATATTTGGAGCTAAATAGATAGAACGTTCAGAATTACATCAATGGTCTAGTCCAAATTAGAGCAATATTTCTCATGCTTCAGAAGAAGGCTGAAACTAGTTCCAAATCATTGTACCCAGAAGCCATGGAGGAACTTCCAACCAGACACCATTATGCAATTTGGGGATGTCAACACACAGTACTGAGCTTGGAACCAATATGTGATCAAGAAGGATCAAGTGGAAGTTGTGTAGCTAGAGTTTCCCTAAACTCAAGCATCATATTGTTTTGTCTTGTTAGGTTATCAAGTTGTCTCTACCCTATTCTAACTTATATGGGTACAAGTGTAAATTGTAATATTATTTGTAATTATGTTGTAAGTGAAATTCTAAGTGTCAATATTGGAATATGAAGAGTCATGATGTAATGTAATGAGTCATTTTGTAAAGAAGTTGAAGAGTCATGAGGGTGATCCAAAGGTCACAAAGGGGAGTTGAAGAGTCACCCCCTCTTGTTATAAATAGAACCTCATAACTCATGTAAAAGGGTTTTGGGAGCCAAAATCTTGGCTAGGCTTAGGCTTAGAAGGAGCTTGGGAGTATTGTGAAGAGCCTTGGCTTCTCTATAGCACAGAGTGAGTATACTTCTTTGGAGGAGCAAGTGTTCTTGAATTTAATGGGCTAGTGGTCTATCAATGGTGTATGTATGAATGGAACTTTCACTTACAATAAAACTTAGAGTCGGCATGCTTTCATGCATATGTTGTGGATATAGTAGGACTATTCTTATTTTATTTTCAATATATGTCATTTAACTTATTGAACTATTTGGTTTGCATTTGTATGAATCTTGTTGAATGTGTGTTATTTTATTAATTTGTCACCTTAACTTGTGGACTATTCTGCATGTTAGCTTGTGATGTCATTACACTCATGTGTTCATTTCAAGTTGTGTATTATTACAAGATTCCAAGGGGCACACTTACTTTTCCCTTTGTGTGTTGGAACCTTCATGCATCACACTTGACTTTCATAGGATCACATAGTTTCTCTCACCAAAGTTACCATACTTCACTCTACACGTTTTCGTAGTCACAACATAACATTACCACTCACTGTTGGGACTCCTGCTCCAAACAGTGTGAGGTCTAGTTGGGACTTCATATCAGTGAGATCCCCTGAATGTTGGTTGGTCCAGCACCGTCAACACCTCCCTAAAGATAAGAGGATTTCTGCAAGGGTTGTACCTTGGGCAAGTATGTGAAGTCCACATTACATTATCAAGATAGAAAAGATACTAACAAGAAGGTTAAGGATTTGAGGAGTTACAATGGAGGTGAGTATTTTTTGAATGACTTCGAGAATATCTGTGTGAAATAAGGCATTCGAAGAGAGATTATGACACCCCATAAACTGCAACAGAATGGAGTAGCTGAGAGAAAGAATCATATAATTGTGGGAGTTGCGAGAGATATCCTAAATGACCAAGGCCTACCACTCCATTTGTTGGTAGAGTCATGTGACACAGTAGTCTACTTGCAGAACCAGAGTCCTCCTCGGATTCTTGGTATGATTACATTAGAGGAGGATTTCTCAGGGAGAAAGTCGGATGTGTTTAACTTCAGAATTTTTGGAGCCTATATTTATTGCCATGTCTCCAAAGATTCAAGAAAGAAGATTGAGCCACAATAGAGTTGGGATTTTTCGTGGTTTACACTAAAACTCCACACAATTATCAGGTGTACTTACCTTCCCTCATAATGACATATGTGTGAAGGTATGTAATGTTTGATGAGGTAAAAGTAATGTGGTGCTATTTTGAGAGGTAACCATTTGCCAATTGGCATTGCCTGGATGGCTAGTGGCAGTAAGCGTGTTGGAATTGATGTCAACACTGATACTGGTAGATGTGTTGGGCAGTTGGTATTTCCTAACAATTAGCATGTAAGTTGGCATTGATGTCAACCATACTAACATGGATGCATGTTCTAACATGATGTTAAGAAGATGCTAGCACTGATATGCTTGATGTGTTAAGCTCCGGAGGAATCTTATGGTTGTTGTAATCTCTAGTAGAGAATCATCATAGTAGCAGGCCTAATGGAAAAGCCATAAAAATATGCCTATGTTGGTTGGGGAATCCAGGATTCCAGGCATAAGAAGAAGAGTTAAGGTGGAGAGAATGACAGAGAGTTTGCAACCATGATTCAGGTAAAAATGGGTTGAAGGATTGCATCAGACCTTATTCATTGGTTAGTGCTCGGAAATAGATTTCCAATGGTATGTGGAAGCCCATAAATGGATCCTAGAATAAAAATTTATTGATAGCCGAAGTAAGGATCATGAAGTCCTTAGGAGCAAGCCAAATTTTGGAACCTCGGAACTAGAGAAGTAGGCCAAATTTTGGAACTTCGTAATTTCAGTGGGTTGGAGTCTTGGGACCTCAAAGGGTTGGAATATTGGGATTTCAGAAGGCCTAATATAAGAACCCATAATTTTGAAACTTCAGAACTTTGGAGGGTCAAAGTTTCGGGACGTCAGAAGGTTAGAATATTGGGACGCCAGAAGGTTAGAATATTGGAAGTAGGTTGAATATCAGAACCTGGAAATTTGGAAATTCGAAAATTTGGAAGGTCAGAGGCTCAGGATGTTGGATGGTCATAATATCGAAGCCATGGAATTTTATTTAAAGGAAACTCAAGATAGCATCAAACTAGGGAAACAGACTGAGTTTCAGACCCCTCGGAATTTCAAACCCCTCAAAACTTCGGAACCTCGGAACCTTGTAACTTCTTATTATGAATTATTTGAAAAGCGTCAAGGGTTGCAGGGAGAACGAATTTATAAAGGAAATCCTTTGCAAAACTAAGGAATGAGGGACCCTTTCTCTCTCCTCAGACAAGACACATGGAAACAATTGATTGGCCCTAAGGAGTTGATGGTGGTAGATGACATCAACATGACATGGTTGTATGGAGGACACATACCAGTCAAATTCAACATTATTGAGTGGCCTAATGGGGAAAATCTTGGTGACACGTGTCACCACTAAGGAGATGCCATGTGGAGATGATGACACAAGCATGATGTCACCCTAGAAGTATATTTCGAAGGTCAAAGATTTCGTAACTCCTCTATAATTGGATTTTGAGAAAGTTCTGATACCAGGGAGCTTCCAATGTTGATTTTCACTTCATCGTGGAGACTAAATAACCAAGGGCTTAAAGCAAGGAAACAAGGAGATAGGTCCCTGACATGATCCTAAAGGGCTTAGCACCTAAGTTATATGGAGACGCCACATGGTTTGTATGACAAGAGTGTGATGTCATCCTGGAAGTATGTTGAGTGTCAGAGATTTCGTAACTCCTCTATAATTGCACTTTGAGAAAGTTATAATACCAGGGAGCTTCCGATATTGTTGGCACTTGGCCATGGAGACCAAATAACCAACGAGATAGGCCCCTGACAAGATCTTGAAAGACTTAGCACCTAAGTGATATGTCGTCAGTCACAACACTTGATCTTATGGTGGAAAAAAAATAAGAGGTGAAGAAAAAGGGGCTGAAGGCCAGGCTCAAAATTTGAGAATCTCATAATATCCTGGAACATAAAACCTTAATAAATTTACAATATGTGGGACTGTGAGATCGAAGCACAAATGTGCATGAAGGATTAATCATTCGAAACATAAGAGTAAATGAACACATAAGAGTTGGTCGTTGTAATAAATGGCAACTATCAAGATCATTAAGTCAAGAGTGATGAGGACCATGATTGCACAAATGATTTAATGGATTCAATGGGGATCATTGTAGGTAGGAGACAGAGACAAAGAGGAACATAATTTGTAGAAGCAACAATTGACTCCAGAACTACCATGCTTGAGCTTTCTTTCACGCTACAAGGAATCAATTAAAAAGACGGTTAGGTGAAGAAGAGCTTATTGATGAGACGATAGGTCGTGAGAATTATGTGCCAAATTAGCCATGGGTGTAGTAGGAATAAGAAAGGTTGGTGTAGCTAAGTAAATTTGCATAGTATGGTTAGTGTCACAAGAGTAATGGCGGTGCAGATATCACTGAGTCAAGGTAGCAAGGATCACAATTGCGCAAGATGATTTAAAGGATTCTGTAATGAGTTGAGAGAAGCTATCCTAGATCTTTCTTACGTGCTACGAGAAATTGAATGAACATCAAAGACTCAAGAAAAAGATATTTATTCATAGAAAGAACAAGATCCCTATTGGAGTGCGTAGGTTAACTGAGGATCTATGTCTCAACATGGGAACACTGAGGTGCCTATCCTCATGCTTAATGAAACAACAACAGGTGAGAGAAGAGAGCCCATTCTTAGTGGTTAATGAAGCTATACTGCCTATGTATTAGATGCAACAGTAAGGAGGAGTACCAAGTGTAGGAGTACACTCGGGAAATTTGAATGGAAGAATAATGGCTAACAAAGACAACATCAATCATTGTGTTTCAGTGAAACAAAACCCAAGATTGCAGTTATGAAATGAGGGAAAGCAACATTTTTTCTAGTGATATGTGTGGAGAGTTATGTGTGTGAGTGCACTGCTAAGGAGAGGTTGAGTGAGCCTAAGTTGCAGAGAGAGACAAAGAATGCCTATGTAGAGGAAAGATTCCCTGAGTGAGTTTGTGTTGTTGTGAGAGTCCGAGAGAGCCTGTGATATAGAAGGGGTCGAGTGCTGAATGGATGTTGTTGAGAGAAGAGGGTCGAGAACATTAGAGTGTTACGTGGGTTGTGCGTTAATGAATTTTTTTCAGTGTAAAAATGAGTTACTATAGATTGAGTAGAGCACAAAGTGTTGTGTGGGCCAAAAGGCTACTGGGGAGAGCAAAGGGATGAAACAGGAAGAGAGGATTCCAATTACAATAAGGAGTAAGTTTTCTTTTGAGTGTGGGTTGGAACCTACATACAGGAAGTTGGTGCTTCCATCTCTAGTGGGTGTCTGAGAAAGCTTGGGGGTTGGTGCCTCTTGCAAGTTGGTGCTTCCATAAATCCAAGGATCTACAAGTTGGTGCTTGCAACAAATCCATGAAGATAGTACTTGCAACAAATCCATGAAGTTAGTGCTTCAGATGGTGCTTCTGGTAGGCTGATCAAGTGTTTGCAAGAGGAGGGATTTGGTGCTTCCTACTAGTGGGTGCTAGCAAACTATAAAAGGGAGTTTTTGCTTCATGTGAGTGGTGGCTCACAAATAAACTGATGTAATAGGGTAGGTGCTCTTATTTTTACATCAATAAAAACAAACTTTGTGATTTTTTCTCGGAACAGTTTCCACGTTAAAACTTCGTGTCTCATGTATTTGCTACTCCTGATGTGCATGCTTGTATTGGTTGATATGGATGATTTTATGGTTTGTTAATGGTTGATATCATATTATGGATGCCAAATTTGAATGAGTAAAGATAAATTGGCATACAAGTTTAAATTAGCCTTAATATTGATTCACCTCCCCACTCTCAATATTAATATTATTTCCAACAATTAGTATCAGAGCTAATTCCTTCAGGAAAAACTTAATCCCTCAAAGGCAGATCAAAGGGAAACAATAAATAATCAAGGTTGGCTAGCAGCAGAAGGAGTTCCATTTGTAAATGGATCAGAGTTTGTACTTTGGAAGATTAGAATGGAGGCCTATTTGATGGTAATCAATGAAAACATTTGGTTGTTTGTGATATATGGAGAGAGGAATGATTTCAATACAAAAGCCAATCAAATCATCATGAAAGGATTTTCTAAGCGAGATGCTAATAAAGTGAGGAATTGTGAGTTAGCAAAGGAAATTCTAGACAGATTGCAATGTCTATATGGAGGAGAAAGATACACAACTCAAGAGGAGGTCAAAGAACCTTATTGCTCAAGAAGAGAGCCTGAATCGACGAAGGCTGCTAATAATGAAAATCAGAGAAGTAAGAAGAAGAAGAAGGCATCCCAAAGGAAATATGCTCAAAATATTGAAGATCCTTCTTCCAGTAAGGAAGTTATTGCTCATCATTCTTGAGAGGATGATAAAGACTCTAAAGAGAGACCATGTTGCTCTGATGGTAAGTTATTGTTATGTGATGATTGTGAAGAGATTGGTCACTTAGACATTAGATGTTAATATTCCTTTTCTGAAGATAAATATAGTCATACATCTAGTGGTTGTGAAGAGATACCTACTCTAGTATCAATAGCAAAAGTGTTATCCTCTAAATAAGAAGAGGGATCCCAAGTGTCCTCATCCATAGGAGAAAATAAGAATACCCTAGTAGTGATGAAGAAGGGATAGCCCTTAGACCTGTGGAAGACTCCATGGACACAAAGATGGTTTAGATCTTTGTGGTGGCTCATCCAACACCTCTGATAGAGAAGAAAATGATCTACATGAAAGGATATATTTGAGGAAGAATTTGATCTCTACTCTAAAAGAGATCAAGGAGCTACCAGAAGAAAATCTCAAGAAAAGCGAGTAGTTTCACGAGTATGAGCTTGAGAATGAGAAGTTGAGAAAAAGAATAGTTGATCTAAATGCTCAAGAAGAAGAGGCTAGAATATTGAATGGGAGGCTAACCATTTAGCTAGATGAAAGACAAGGTCACTGTGAGAGCCTACATGCTAAAGTAGTCTCATTGAGACAAGACTCAGAAAAGTCAATAAAGAGTTGTCTCAATACTAGATGTTTGAGGAGAGAACAAAGGCTTTGAATGAGATGCTTGTTAAGCAGAGATCCATGATCATCAAGTCTAGTTTGAGTTTCAAATAAAATCTAAGCTCCAAGATTGAAAAGGTTTAAGGATCAACCATGCATGTAAAGGCAATTGGATGTTCCAACAATAACAAATGAAAATAAGTTGTTGAACAACAGGAGCAACAAGAGAAGAAAAGGCACTAGGAAAATGCTAAGCAACAACAATGAGGAAAGCAATAGAAGAAAGCTAGGCAACTGCAAGGAAGAATGCAAGAAAACATTTTAGACATCCATGGAGGGTATATGAAGAACCAACAAAGGTCCTTTCCCTCTCAAGGACAAAGACCTCAAGGTAAAGGTTTCTTTAGTTCTCAAAAATCCCTTTTATGGGTATTTTTTTCTCGCAATAATTTTGGGCATAAAGCCATGGAATGTAGATGGCATGCAAGAAAACACGATGTTTTGGGTAGAAGCAACCCAAAAATGCACAAAGTGGCCTGGAAAAGGAATTTAGGTAGCAGTATAGGTTTTGAAAAGTTGCTAGAAGATATGGCAATTACTTTGTCCCATTCTTAATCCATATTGAATGTTACAATTGTGGAAACTTTGGTCACAAGGAAGTAGGCTACATACATGAGAAGTTGAAGCATGCATCCCAGATGATGCAGTGAAATCAAGCAAGCCAGCCATTAAGGATGAATAAAAATGAAAGATTATAGGAACCCAAGTATCTCATCCTCTGTGTAAAGAGAGCATGCTAAACAATGGAAGGGGAAATCATAAAGGTGTTGACTTGTCTCTGAAAAAAAATAAGAGAAAAATGAAGATGGATAATTCTCATATTCCTGTGAGAAAACCATTTCTATGTGCCAGTTGTAATTAGCACAGGCTTATGGAAGGAAAGAGCAGCAACAACCCAATAAATATATCCTTGTAAACAAAGTGAAAAGGAATCAAGAGGATTTGGGTGAAGTAACAAGAACAAAAGGTAGAGTGCCCTCCAGCCATGCACAACCAAGAGAAAGCCCAAACAACAGAAAAGAAGAAGCTAGATGATAATTCCTCTATCAGGGCTCGGCCAAAGAAGGTTTGGATGAAGGAGGATAATATTCTTAGTGGTAATATATACTCTATATATCTTCATTAAAAGAAGAGAATGGCCTCAAGGGAGGCCAAATAATTCATATGCAGACATAAAATGTCATACAAACTATATGCATCTGAACATTGAAGGTATGGTCAGGTCCCCATGATGATTACAACAATGTATTTGCTTATTTCAAATTTATCAACATTGAAAGAGAGAGGAGAGTGTAGTCAACATGGTTTTAGGGGGAGGATACAACAACATCTTATGTTGTGAGTAGAAGAAGATGAGTGGCAGCAGAAATGTAGAATGAAGAGGCCCATAGTTAAGTCAGGTCCATAGGCTCAGTCCCCATAGAGAGACAAGGAAGAAGATGCATGAGATCAAAGATCATTGGCTTAGGGGGAGCTGCTTTGATATAAGTGTCATGCAACAATTGTTTTCCTCATGAAGAAAGATTGCACATGGAATGAAATGTTTGCATCTTTGGTGAAATACCCTTATTTCATTTAAGATTGTGAATCTGATTTTTCCTAGTAGCTTTGTGTTCATAAAGCACAATTGGTATAATATTTTAATGTCCCTTAATATTCAATTGGTATTGTTATGTCAATTGATGGTTTTGGTTCATATGGAGTAGCATATTTGTGCAAGTGGAAACTTCTTTTTGAGAAAGAGCTATAAGAGATTGCCTGGTATAACATCCAATTTGTATCAATTTCTTAGTGCAATTGGTAATATATAAGCAACAATCCTAATTGTAGAAGTATGATCTCAAGGGGAGAAGTGTTTAATATTATCAAGAGAAGTAAGCACATTCTCAAAAGCAACAGTAGCAGTGAAGAGAAAGCTCAATGCATCACTAATGGGTGGTAATTGCAGCAACAACAATACCATGAGAAATTTTGACTGGTATCAATTACTTTTTAATTGGTACAAAAGATGCATTGGCAGAGAGAGTATTTAGTCAGCAGCCAGAAGGAGTCAAAAAATGGAGGCATTGAAATCATAGGCAATATATGTTTATGGGGAGCATATCACATATGTCTAGTTTATAAAGACCTAATAGTTATCAGTCCTTGAAGAGAAATATGTAGAGCATAATGCACATCATCAACTGGACCCTCGATCATTAACTGTTAATGATTGCATGGTGGAGAAGAAGAAGCTTGTATCCATTTTCCATTGATGTCAAAGGGGAGAGAGAATTATTGGAAAATTTGTGATGGACCAAGAAGAGGAAATAAATCCATTAGTGGCTCATGCAAGGAGATGTTTGGAAGTGGCATGAGAACTGGCCATCAATATGCAGAAGTGAAGAAGTGTTTCCATTAATGCCAAAGGGGGAGATTGTTGGAAAGTTGGCATTGTCTGGATGGATAGTGGAAGTAAGTGTGTTGGAATTCATGTTAACAACCATGCTTAGAGATGTGTTGGGAAGTTGGTATTGTGTGACAGTTAACAAGTATGTTGGCATTAATGTCAACTAGACTAGCATGGATGTATGTGCTAGCATTGATGTGCTTGATGTGTCAAGCTAAGGGGGGGTCCTATGGTTGTTGAATTCTTTGGTAGAGAATCATCATAATAGCAAGACTACTGGAAAATCCATAAAAATATGATTGTGCCAGTGGTGGAGTCTGGGATTCTAGGCATAAGAAGAAGATTCGAGGTTGAAATAATGCCATAGAATTTGCAACCATGTTTCAGGTATAAAATGGGATCAAGGAATGCATCGTACCTTATCCATTGGTTAGTTCTCATAAAGTGCTTTCCAATGGTATGTGGAAGTCTATAAATAGATCTCGTGATGAAAATTTATTGATAGCCGAAATAAGGATCTTGAAGTCCTTATGAGTAGGCCGAATTTCAGAACCTCAGAACCAAGGAAGTAGGCTGAATTTCAAAACTTCAGAATTTTTGAGATTCGGAGTCTCGAGACCTCAAAGGGTTGGAATCCTAGGACTTCAAAAGGAAAAATATTGGATCCCCAAATTTTATAACATTGGAACTTCGGAGGGTCACAGTCTCGCGACCTTAAAGGGTCGGCATCTTGGGACGTCGAACAGTTAGAATATCGAAACTAGGCCAACTATCGGAACCCTAAATTTTGGAAATTGGGAACTTCATAAGGTTAGAGGCTTGGGATGTAAAAAGGTTAGAATATTAGAGCCTCAGAGGTTTATTTAAAATAAACCCGACATAACATGGAACTAGGGAAGAAGGCCAAATTTCAGACCCTTCGGAATTTTGGACCCCTCGGAGCTTCGGAACCTCATAACTTCTTAATATCAATTATTTTAAAAGCATTGAGGGTTGCAAGGAGTAGGGATTTATAAAGGAAATCATCTTCCAAACTAAGGAATAAGGGACCCTTTCTCTTTCCTCAAACAAGGGACATGGCAAGAGTTGATTGACCTTCAGAAGCTAATGGTGGTAGATGACCTCAACATGAAATGGATGTATGGAGGACATGTGACAGTCAAATTCAACATTAGTGAGTGGCCTAATGGGGAAAATATTGGTGAGACATGTCACCACTAAGGAGATGCCACATGGGGATGACATGAGCATGATGTCATCCTAGAAGTGTATTTCAGAGGTTAGAGATTTCGTAACTCTATAATTGTATTTTGAGAAATTTCTGATACTAGGGAGCTTCTGATGTTGATTGGAACTTGGTCATGGAGCCTAAAGAACCAAATTCATAGAGCAAGAACACACTGATATAGACCCCAAGAAATATCCTAAAGGGATTAGCACCTAAGTGTTATGGAGATGCCACGTGGGGTGTATGACAAGAGCATGATGTCATCCTAGAAGTATATCGAAGGTTGGAGATTTCATAACTCCTCTGTAATTTTACTTTGAGAAAGTTCTGATACCAGAGAGCTTCTGATTCTGTTGGAAATTATGTTGGGTTGTGTTATATTCTTTCCACATAGTTAACAGGGGGTTTGAGGGGTACCTGTAACCCCACTTTATGGGGTCCGGGGCAGCGCCTCGGAAAAGTTTGATTTTGGACCCTATGTTAGGTTGGGCGGACCCACCTATGGTTTTGTGCATGATTTTCGCACATGTTTTTTGGACGCGATGGTTTTCGGTCCATGGTTTTGGGTGCGATGTTTTTTCGGTCCATGGTATTGGATGCTTCGGCATGTATAAATATGTATTGTAACATTGAAAGGAACATAATGAAAAATCAAGTTGGTAGTCCCGGTTTTGGGATCTAGGGGAAAATCTCTCTGCGTATGTGTTTTATGTGTTATGCTCTTGCATTGTTTATTTTCTTTGTTTTAGAATTCATATGCAGGTAATTTCTGTACAGGGTTAAAACCTACATTTGGTAT
>APFE031445862.1:36217-58007 GCA_000404065.3 Pinus taeda
CCTTGCTGACGGAGGAGATGAGACGGAAAAATATGGACAACCAGAATGGTGATGCCTTGTCTGTACGAGGACAGTCCCAAAACAGAAACAAAAATAAGTCATCGAGTGGGAGATCTAAATCTAGAGGGAGATCTAAATCTCAGGAAAACCTACAAAGGTGGTGTGCTGGAAATGCGGAAAGGAAGGGCACTTCAGAAGGGAGTGTAAATCTAAAGCTCCTGATAAAGGAAAGGGATCTGATGATGCTCCTTCGGCAGAGGCGAAAACCACCTCAGATGAAGGTGGGGATGTGTACTTGGCTTCTTCAAGTACACATGTAGATCATGAGGCATGGTTGATTGACTCAGGTGCATCCTTTCACTTCACTCCCCATAGAGAGTGGTTCTGCGAGTATGAGAAATACGATGGTGGTGATTCTTCTTAGGAGATGATAGGAAGGCTAGAATCATTGGTCGCGGAAAAGTAAAGTTGAAGTTGCAAGGTGGAAGGGTTAGAACCCTTCCGGGTGTTCTGCATATTCCTGCGTTGGCCAGAAATCTGATTTCTGTAAGCAAGTTGGATGATGCAGGTGTAAAGACAGTGTTCGAGAAGGATACCTGCAAGATGGTTCGAGGAGCACTAGTATTGATGCGGGGAGTTCGGATCGGAACTCTGTACAAGCTGCAAGGTAGCACTGTTGTTGACGGGTGCAATAGTTCTATGGTTCCTGGAAATGGAGCAGAAAATCTAGTGGTCTCTAGAGAGAAGACCATGTTGTGGCATCAAAGGCTTGGACATATTGGAGAGAAGGGCCTGCGAATACTTCATGGTAAAGTTATGGTAGAAGGTATGAGTAACAGCTCTCTGGATTTTGATTCTGTGAAAATTGTGTATATGGGAAGCAGAATCGGGTGAGTTTCCCCTCTGGTGGTAAGAGGACGAAACAAATATTAGTGCTTGTGCACAGTGATGTGTTTGGACCTGTGAAAGTTCCATCAATGGTAAGTCTGTGTACTATGTATCATTTATAGATGACTTCTCAAGGAATACATGGATATATTTCCTTAAGAAGAAATCTGAAGTCTTTGACAGGTTTAAAGAATTTAAGGCTCTGGTGGAAAATCAGACAGAGAAGAAGATAAAGGTGTTGAGGACAGATAATGGTGGAGAATTTTGCAGCAAGGAATTTGAAGAATTTTGTAAGAAGTGTGGTATAGTACGGCAGAAGACTACTCCATATACACCTCAGCAAAATGGAGTCGCAGAAAGAATGAACAAGACGTTGATGGAAAGGGCAAGAAGCATGCTCAGTGGTGCCGGGTTAGGACAGGAATTCTGGGCAGAGGCGGTGGATACTGCATGTTACTTGGTCAACAGGTCACCTTCATCAGCGTTGGAGGATAAGACTCCACAAGAAGTATGCACTGGTAAGAAACCCTCTCTTTCACATCTGAGGGTATTTGGATGTGATGCATATGTACATGTTCCAAAGGAGAAACGAACCAAGTTGGATAGTAAATCTGAAAAGTGCATCTTTATTGGGTATAAGGATGGTTTAAAGGGTTATAAGCTTTGGAACCCAGTCACACGGGAGGTTGTGTACAGTCGAGATGTGGTGTTCAGAGAGGTGAAAGATGTTATTAAACATGAAGTCCAACCAAAGGAACCTGTGAAGATAGAGTTTGAACTAAAGGAGGAAGAATCAAACTCTGTAGCAGAGGAGGAATCAGGAGATGAAGAGCCACAAACTCCGGCTGTGAGAAGATCAGCTCGAGAAAGAAGGCAGCCAGAAAGGTATAGTCCATCTGCTTTCTGTTCAAACTTTGCTTTGTCTGTTACTGATGATGATCCCAGAACTGTGAAGGAAGCAGTGGATTCAGAGGATGGAAAACTCTGGAAAGAGGCCATGGTTGATGAAATGGCATCTTTGCACAAAAATGAGGCTTGGGATCTGGTGGAGTTGCCAGCTGGAAGGAAACCCATTGGCAGCAAATGGGTGTTCAAGAAGAAGACAAATGCAGAAGGGAAGGTGGAGAAATACAAAGCTCGGTTGGTAGCAAAAGGTTATTCCCAGGTGCCGGGAATTGATTTTGGTGATATTTTTTCTCCTGTTGCCAAGGTAACTTCTATTAGATTACTTTTATCTGTTGCTGCTGCTTTTGATTTTGAGGTAGAACAGATGGATGTGAAGACAACATTTCTTCATGGGGATTTGGAGAAGAGGAAATCTACCATGAGCAACCTGAAGCTTTGCGGTGAAAAGGGTAAGAAAGAACTAGTCTGCAAGTTAAAGAAGTCTCTGTATGGGTTAAAACAGTCACCAAGGATGTGGTATCAGAAATTTGATACATTTATACGGGGACTTGGCTTCACCAGAAGCAAAGCAGATCATTGTGTGTATTTTAAATTAATTGGTGACCGTGTTACTTATCTGGTCTTGTATGTGGATGATATGTTGTTGGTTGGAAATGACAAAGAAATTATCCAGGATTTGAAGACCCAATTGTCCTCCAAATTCGACATGAAAGATCTCGGTGCTGCAACTATATTTTGGGCATGGAAATTAAAAGAGATCGGGCAAAGAGGAAGCTCTGGTTAAGCCAGAGGAAGTATGTCGAGACAATACTGCAGAGGTTTATTATGTAGGATAGTAAACCAGTGAAGGTTCCTATTCCTGTAGGTTGTGGGGTATCTCTGAACAGTGTTCCCCAAGACACAAGAAGAGGAGAGGACATGTTCCAGTTTCCATATGCAAGTGCAGTCGGAGCTTGATGTTTAATGCCATGGCTTATAGCGGACCATACATTGCCACATGCAGTGGGAGTATTGAGCAGGTAATGTCAAACTAGGGAAGGACACTGGACAGCCAGTGAAGCGGGTTTTCAGGTATTTGCGTGGCACTAGTGATTATGGTTTGTGCTACCAAGGAAGACCAGGATGGACAGAGTGTTGGATATCCGTGGCTTTGTTGATGCAGACTGGGCTGGAGATCTGGATCAGAGAAGATCTACAAGTGGGTATGTGTTTAACCTATTTGGAGGTGCAGTCAGTTGGATGAGTAAGAAACAATCTGTAGTGGGACTATCAACTACAGAGGCAGAATACATGGCAGCCACTCATGCAAGCAAGGAAGCAGTTTGGTTGCAGAGATTGTGTTCAATATGGGGTTAGTACAGGGAGCTATAAGGATAGACTGTGACAGCCAAAGTGCAATTTTCTTGGCAAAGAACCCTGCTTATCATTCAAAGACAAAGCACATTGATGTTCAGTATCACTTTGGGAGGGATATGATAGAAGACAAAAAGGTGTTGCTGGTAAAGGTGGACACTTTGAAGAATACTGCAGATGCATTGACAAAATCTGTGAGCTCTGAGAAGTTCTCTTGGTGTAGAGAAACAATGGGCGTTTCAGGGCTGGAAAAATGGCTAAGCTCTCCTGTGGCCCCCTGTGGAAAGAAAACAACAAGTGGGAGATTGTTGGGTTGTGTTATATTCTTTCCACATAGTTAACAGGGGGTTTGAGGGGTACCCGTAACCCCACTTTATGGGGTCTGGGGCAGCACCCCAGAAAATTTTGGTTTTGGACCCTATGTTAGGTTGGGTGGACCCACCTATGGTTTTGTGCATGATTTTTTCACATGTTTTTTGGACGGGATGGTTTTCGGTCCATGATTTTGGACGCGATGGTTTTTTCGGTCCATGGTATTGGATGCTTCGACATGTATAAATATGTATTGTAACATTGAAAGGAACATAATGAAAAATCAAGATGGTAGTTCCGGTTTTGGGATCCAATGTGAAATCTCTGTGTATATGTGTTATGCTCTTGCATTTTTATTTTTCATGTGATTTAGAATTTGTATGCAGGTAATTTTTGTACGGGGTTAAAACCTACAAATTAGTTGTGGAGCCCAAAAAACCAAGGGTGTAGAGAAAGAACACAAGGAGATAGGCCCCCGACAGGATCTTGAAGGGCTTATAAACTAAGTTTTATGTCGTCAGTCATAGCACTTGGTCCTATGGTGGAAAAACAATAAGAGGTGAAGAAAAAGGAGCTAAAGACTAGGCTCAAAATTTCAAGATCTTGTAATATACTGGAACATAACACCTTAATAAAGTTACAATATGTGGAGATCCGAGATGGAAGCACAAAGGTGTATGAAGGATAAAGGAGTGAGAAGCTAAGAGTAAATGCGTGTATAAGAGTTGGTCACTATAATAAATAACGATTGTCAAGATCGTTGAGTTAAGGGAGATGAGGATCATAGTTGCAATGATGCTTTAATGGATTCAATGGCGACTGCGTATGCAGGAGACAAAGACAGAGAGGGCCATGATTTGCAGAAGAAACAGTTGCCTCCAGAACAACCATGCTTGAGCTTTCTTGCACACTATAAGGAATCAATTGAAAAGATGGCTAGGTGCATATGAGTGTCTTTATGAGATGAAAACTTGTGAGAATTGTGTGCCAAATTATCCATGGGCATAGTAGGAATAAGAAAGGCTGGTGTAGCTAAGTATATGTGCATAGTAAGGTTGATTTGACAGGAGTAATGGAGACTGCAAAAAGCGTTGATTCAAGGCAACAATGACAACGATTGTGAAATATGATTTAAAGGAGTCTTTCATGAGCTTAGACAAGCCATCCCATATCTTTCTCTCGTGCTACGAGGAATTGAACTAAGATAAGATCCTCAGGGATAGGAGATTTATTCACATTAAGAACAAGAGCCTTGTCGAAGTGTGTAGGTTGACTAGGATTTATGTCTCAACATGGGAACACTCAGATGCCCATCCTCATGTTTAATGCAGCAATAATGGGTGAGAGAATAGAGCCCATTCTCAATGGTTAATGAAGTTGAAGTTCCTATGTACTAAATGCAACAATAGAAAGGAGTGCCAAGTGTAGGAGTACATTCATTAAGTGTGAATGGTAGACTGATGGCTGGAAAAGACAACATCGATCATTGTGTTTTAGTGAAACAAAACCCAAAATCACAATTGAGCAATGGGGGAAAGCAACATGGTTGTGATTGAGATGTGTGGAGAGCTTTGTGCATGTGTGTGTTGCTGAGGAGAGGTTGAGTGGGCCTATGTTGCAGAGAGAGGTAAAGAGTTCCTATATAGAGGAAAGAGTCTGTGATTAAGCATGTGCTATTGTGAGTGGCTGAGAGATCCTGTGAAATATAAGGGGACGAATGTTGAATGTATGTTGTTGAGAGCAGAGGGTCGAGAACAATAGAGTGTTGCATGGGTTGTGTGTTAGTGAATGTTGTTGAGTGAAACAACAATTTTTTCATAATGAGTAGAGTCTTGCGTGGGCCAAAAGGTTTTTGAGAAGAAAAAAGAGCTGAAAATGGGTAGAGAAGCTTCCAATTACAATGAGAAGTAAGTTTTCTTTTGAATGTGGGTTGGATCCTGCATATAGGAAGTTGGTGCTTCCATCTATAGTGGGTATCTGAGAAGTCTTGGGGGTTGGTTCCTCCTACAATTTTGTGCTTGTATAAATCCAAGGAGCTACAAGTTGGTTCTTACAACAAATCCATGAATTTTGTGCTTCAGATGGTGCTTCTGGTAATCTGATTAGGTGTCTGCAAAAGGAGGGAGTTGGTGCTTCCTACTAGTGGGTGCTAGCAAAAAATTAAAGGGATTTGGGGCTTCCTGTGAGTGGTGGCTCACAAAAGTATTGATGTAATACAGTAGGTTACCTTATTCTTCAATAACAAAAGCAAGCTTGGTGCTCTTTTCCTGGAAGGGTTTCCACATTAAACCTTCGTGTCTCATGTATTTGTTGTTCATGATGTATATGCTTGTATTGGTTGATATGGCCATTGTTATGGTTTGTTAATGGTTGATCTTATATAATGGATGCCAAATTTTTAATGAGTAAATATAAATTGACATAAAAGTTTAAAATATCCTTAATATTGATTCAACCCCCCCCCCCTCTCAGTATTAAATTTGTTTCCAACAGGAACTTTGGATCCCACCAAAAGAGGAGATTATAGCTCTAAAGGAGGAGCGTCAAGAAGTTGTGGAGCAACCACAAAAGGAGGATTAGAGAGGAGGTAGAGTGGAGAAATCCACTCAAGTAGAACCATCTAGAGAAGGGAGAACAAGAACCAGGGAAGCTGATATATTGGTGAAGGATACAAAGGAGAATGTGGGAGCTCCTTCAAGTTTGTGCAGGAAAAGGATGTCACTTGAGAGGTACACTGACTACTTGTCTCTAATGAATGACATTGTAGAGACTGAGACATCCTATTTTAAGGAATAAGTTGAGCAACTAGTTTGGATTGATGCAATGGTGGAAAAATATGAATCCATAATGAAGAACAGTGTTTGGGAAGTGGTCCCAAGACTAGCAGATAATTCAGTTGTGGTTTCGAGATGGATATGCAAGGTTAAGCATGCAATAGATGGGAGCATAGTGAAGTATAAGGCCATATTTGTGGGCAAAGGATTCTCTCAAGTTGATGTAATTGATTATGAGGAAACCTTTTCTCCTGTATCAAGGTATTCATCCATTAGATCAATTATTGGATTGGCTACATAGATGGAGTGGAAGATCCACCAAATGGATGTAAAAATAGCATTCCTCAATGGGGTTATTGATGAGGATGTGTACATCAATCAACCATAAGGTTTTTAGATGTTTTATAGGGAATCTCATGTGTGCAAACTTGGGTGACCAATGTACGGTCTCAAACAAGAACCCAAAGCTTGGTACACTAGGATCAAAAGTTATCTCATAGGACTGGGCTTCACCAAAAGTGAAGTGGATGTGAACCTCTATCATATCCTAATAGAAGGTAAATTTCTTATAATTTTTTTATATGTTGATGATTTAATATTGATAGGTGATGAGAAAATGATTAGCTCTTGCAATGAGGACCTTGCAAGGAAATTTGAGATGAAAGACATGCGACTCATGCACTACTTCCTCAAGTTCGAAGTATGGAAAGGTGATGGGGAGTTATTTGTGTCTCAAGGAAATTATTCCAATGACATACTGCAGAGATTTTGCATGGATATTTGTAAGCCCATGGAGACACATCTAGCAACCAATTAGAGGAAGGAGACTTCCACTTCAGGTGAAGAGGTGGATGCTACCATTTACCGTAAATTAGTGGGTTCACTGATGTATCTTGTGAAAACACAACAATATATGTGTTATGAAGTCAACCAGCTAAGCCAAGCTATGGTTAGGCCGACCAAACTGTATTGGAAAGTAGCTATGCATGTTTTACAATACCTCAGAGGCATTACCTAGTATGGAAGTTGTTTGGCTTCACAGATGTAGATTGGGTAGGGATTCCATCCGACCGAAAGAGTACATCAGGTGGAATTTTCAATGTTTGGTCTGCAACAGTTTCCTAGGACAACAACAAGAAATATCTGTGGCACTCAGCTTGGCAAAAGAAAAATACATGGTTGCAAGTCAAGCAACATGTGAGGTGACCTTGATGAGATAGATATTTGTGGGACTGTTTGGTCATATGATGGATCCAACAATTATCTATTATGATAATTAGAGTTGCATTAATCTTCAAAGAATTTGGTATTTCACGATCGATTCAATGATATAAATATTTGGTATCATCATATAGGACCCTTCTCCTGGGATTCCTTGCAGTTGATCGAGAATTCATTGCAGAGGAACTTGGCCCAGTTGAATTGGACCCCCTCTATGCATTGTTTGGCCAACATAACTACCAGCACTGGAACTTCATCGCCATTACCTTCCCGGCTAAGAGTTGGGTTGCTACGTGCACCCCTTTATCTTTGATGTTGCTAATTAGGTAACCCCTCTTTTTCTTCTCGAGCTTATAATTTTTTCTTCATGGCTTCCATGGGAGCCAAATCACTGCTTTTTCCTGCTATCACCATAGGGTCCTTTCCCTTACAAGGAAGTCGAGAAATTCTATGGATGAGATCCGCTGTGATGGGAATAGTCTCCTCCAGCCATAAATACCCATCATGCACCAGGTAAATCAGCTTCCTAATGACGAAAATAGTGATGGGCATGCAGTGAATGTGTGGTATACATAGCAGATGAAGCAATTCAGCCTTCTACACACCGTGCAACCATTTTCACAGCTCTAATGTTGTGACTAGCCCCTCCATGCTCTGTTTCATGGGGCTCTCCATCTCTAAGAGTGGGAACTTCTCGTTTTTTGCCAGGTCCCAATCTTCAAACTTCATTGTGGGAACACGGCCCATGTGTGAGCCCTCAAACACAATTCCATTAGGGAGGAGTGGGGTCTGGAGTACGCTCTTTGTGGCATCCAGATCCTTTGGTATCTTGGTTTTCCCTTTTTACGGAGGGATGTACTTAGGCAATTTCACTGTAGAGAGCACAACTGGATATCCTCTTCCATGTCCTTTGCTTTCTCTATCTCATCGATGAGAGCCTGTAGGTCCTCCTCCTCGTCATATGTCTCAATGGTGACAACCTTGCCCTTTCCTTCCATTGAGAGCTTACCGATCTACAGATTCCTCAGGGACATGCAAACTGGTCCCGCTGCCTACTTATATTTCTTGGGTCCCAGCATCCGAGGCGATTTCGGGATTTCCAGCGCAACCCCAATATCTTCAGGAACATCGTGTACCATGGGGTTCAGTGTGGCCTTGTCGGTGGTTCCTTCTGCAAAGTCCAAACCTCTCTTGGTAGCCTTCATCTTGTTTGAATTGTATGTGGTCTTTCGCAAACTTAGGGGCTCGAATATCACTCAGTGCTCAACACTCTGTGCTCTGATCAACTGCTTAGATTTCAAGTGAACAAGCGTTGTCTCATGGATAGCCCTAGAGTTTTATAGCGCCTTTCGAATTCAAATTCAACCATTCCCCCCAATTTCGGGCCATCAATGCCTTCTTGGTGATAGATTTACCCAAATCTTGCCCTTAATTCACATCTTAAATGCTCACTGCTCACTCCATTTTGTCTTAAATTGGACATCCCATCATGAACAGTGACACCAACAGTCACTTCCTAGACTACCCGCGTGGTAGCACGACCCCCACCTTGAGGCATGTTGATTATGCGCGCACCTCCCTTATCGTGTAGCTCCCAAATAGACTCTTTTATAGTCCCATGCTCTCTTTCAACTGCCTAGAGTGCTGAGACTATTCTTCCTATGGCTAGTTAGGTGGTCGCACCACCTGCGCGAGGCTTCAACTTGCCTTCCAGTATAGTCCGCGGAAAATCCCTAATTTCCCTTGCAACAGCCGATGCTGCGCATTCTATTGTATGTAGTGCACTCCCTTGGTTACTGTGTTTGGTGAGATACGATCGTAGCCATGGCAGCAGAGTCATAAATTCTCAATGACACTCTTCTAATTCAGTGGTATGATCATTCGCACCTTGCCTTGTCATCCTTGGTTTATCGATGAGACAAGCTTGCTTGATCTTGTTTTCCAGCCTCTTGACCTCGGCGTCCATCAAAATGCTTTTCGTCCTCAATCGTACCCAATCTTTTTCGAGTTCGTGAAGTCTAAGGTTCCCTCACTGAATCACTTCCTGAATCCTTATGTATTCGACCTTGCATAGCTGTGTGATTTCTTTGTCCTGGTCTTCGCTCATTGTCACATCTGCAGGAGCTATTACTTGTGGATTAATTTTTGCATTCTCTTTAGAAATTATGGTCTCTACTCTATTCCACACCTTTGGAATCGTTTCCGTAGTCAGGGTTTTGCATATGGTCCTATAGGCCCATCGAATCGCTGGTACGTGCAGGTCTCAATCAGTGTGTCTCGCCTAGTGAACCCTGTTCAGTACTTCACACACCCTATCGAATTATTTTCTGTAGATAATTAGTAGCGTGTGTCACCTTTCCTATTGCTACATTTTGTTCCGATTCTTTATTTTGGGAATGGTGTGCGCTTGTGTGGGCTGTACATCATATGTCCGTACCCATCGAGAAAGGTGGGTGCACAAGTTGTTCCGCCCCTACTGACTGGCTCTCATTCTGAGCTGGGGTTTTCCAAAGCATAGGCACATCATCCTTCTGCATCCATGCCAGTCCTCAAAACTTCATTGATGCATACCCCACCATCATGTGGGCATTGCATGCAGTGCCCACTTCAGAGCATCAAACCATTGTTGTTATGGTAAAGCACTTTCAAATTTGTTCAGGAATTCATCCACCGCTTTCAACCCATCATGAAGATCACTTGCTTCTGTTTTCATGTAGCACAGTGATCTAACCATCATGTTGCAATTAAGCATTGTTACTTTTTGCAGTCGATTCTGCCATTGCTCTATCTCTTAGTCTGAATTAGAAGTGCAGGAGCTTTCGTGCTCCCACAAAATCCTTCCATCTGCGATCGGATTCACCCAATCCTCTTCTCGCACGGTTATTTTGTAAATACAATTGAGATCATGATCACTATCATCATCATAAACCGGTTCAGTGTATCGCTCTCCTTCGGCTGGATCTAGCGGTACTACTACGTGTAGTGACTTTTTTTCAAATACCATTTTGCACTTCTTCATATTTATGACTATGTTCATATCGATGGCCTAGTCTATTCCTAGTATTGTCAGATAGGGATTACTATCATCAACAATCTCTATCACTTCAAAATCTGCCTACGTGCACACACCTTCAATATCTACTATTACCCTTTGCAATCTTCCCATGGGAAAGATCTTCTATTGCTTTGTCATTTGTAACTTAATAGGAGACCACTATAGCACGGGTCTGCCCATGCGTTCCCATGTTTGTTTTGGTAGTACATTCACATCCGATCTGAGATCTAGGATTACCTTATCCATTTCATACTCGCTGATTTGTGCAGTCAACCTCATTTCCCTTCCTGTGTGCAATGCATGCTTCCCCAGTTTCTGGACCACACGTGGTTCTCCTAACCCCGTGCACCTAGTGATAAGTTCATGTAGTCCTTTTACTGCCTTACTGTCGCATCGCAATTTCATGCATGTCTCCAGAAAGGTAGTGAGCATTGAAGGATCCATCCCTCGTTCTAGTTGATCCTTACTACTTGAAGTGGAGGCCTCTGTAGAGCTCTTCTTAGCTACCATGAATGTCTCCTTTGTGCCTTCTAAATCAAATTCGGGTTCCTTTGTAGGAGCCTTGCGAATCCATGCACTTTCCTCTGACTTCTTCCCTTTATCATCGCCAGTGATCATACCACTCCTAAGCATCGTGTTTACATTCAGGTCTTCTTCGCATGGTTCTGACCTCATCATTTGTAGATTCTGAGTTGGGGGGGGCTGGAGTACCCCCTTTTCACACAGCCTCACTATCAATGTAAGGCAGTCTTCTGCCTCATGATCAAACTGAGTATAGTAAAAACATGATGTCCTTTTCAAGTTTGTACAATCGCGGGGATAATGTCCTGGCCCTCCGCAATTGTAATAAATTAGCTATCCACGACCCCTTCCTAGTCCCATTCCACCTCGACCTCAACTGCGCCCCTGAAATCTAGCACGCACCATTCCTCCATTTGGGTTGAGAGCTCGTGTTTCTATCTGCACCTTGTAGGTAGGAATTTGATCCATCATTAGTTCATAGCTTCTACAGGTGCATTCATCATGGCCTACCGACCTGCAGAAATTACAAAACAATTGTTGGGACGTCTATGTATACGTCTGTAATAGGTGACAATTATCCGTAATGTGTTTTCCTCCTATTTGACAGATTGCACACCATAATGCAAACACTGCACTTGGTCCTACCTATGCCTCAGTTCTTAACGACATTGGCCCTCCTCCTCCCAAGTAATTCATGAACACTGGATAGTGGTCCTTGTCATGCCCCTGGCCTTTGCATTTTATGCACCATACCTCCTCACGCGCCTCTGGCCGAGGTGTCTTGTCCTGTTTCAAACTTTGCATCTCCAAACATAGGCTTTGTAGTTGCACGTGGATTTGTTGGACTCCTAGACTAGGGTCTTGTATCGAGATCTCATGCAATCTCATTGCCATCTCTAAAGCTTCAGCCTGGGTGGAAAGTTTTTGTTGTGACAACGCCATCCTTAAGAGCGATGTTAGTGACGCTACAAACCATGTATGGTGTTGTACATCTATCAACGTCATGTTGGCTTCACGAATTATACCCTTCAGTATTTGGTCCATATCCCAGAGGGTCTCACCCGGGGGCATCAAGATCTCCTTAAACTCATTGATGGATTGTGTTTCCAACTTTGGCCTGCTAAATTCCCTATTTAGCACGGTTTGGATTTCTGCGATTCTTGCATTTGGATGGTCATTAGAATGCTTGATGTAACATGTTAATGCGTGATCCTGCAATGTTCTCACCAGCGTAGCCTTCTTGATATTGTCATCCATGTCTCCTTGTGCTTCCCATACTTCTCTTACCATGAACCATAATTGGTCCGGGTCTTCATTCCCTACTCCTCTGAATACCAGTAGTTTGATCGCACTCACCATACTGAACTATGGTGGTGGCGGAGGTGGGGTGGGTGGAGATGGGGGTGAGGAGGGTGAGACGGGTGGTAGTGTAGGTGGAGGTGGTAAGCATGAAATTCATTTCCTTTCAGACTGACCGCGTTTCTTAGAGAAACTTTCGCGAGCTCTTCCTCGCTTTCCCGCGAGGGGGAAATTAAGGGACTAGTTTCCAATTCTTCCCTACTTTTGCTTCTATAGATCTTCCCACTTTGCATAGCCCCAAACATTATTTTATTCGCATAACCCGCTTTTCACACAATAGCATTGTAATCCAAGTGTTCAAATATTTAATATACTTAGCTCGTAGTCCCTTGAGGAAACGTCGCTCCACCTCACTATAGCTTACGGTCGTCTCTACTGTCAACTCACTTATAAATCCTCCTATAATTTGGTCAAGCCAACGGTCCACAGCTCGTGCGATCTTATCTCCTGACGCTTCTAGTCTGCGCACTAATTCCAAAGTCTACACGATTGGTTTAGTGAGCCTACACCCTCCCTGACTGTCTGCTAGCTTCGCGATCCACTCATATAGGTCAGAAGGAAAGGATGCAAAGAAAATTTCATGGATTTCAGTATATAAGTACTGCTCCAACCACTGTTCCTTAGATGCTCACGGATTTCTAGTTTCCTACGCCATGAACTCGTGAATCTTCTTGTCCAACCACTCTTCAATTTCTTTCTTTGTTGGATTCCAATGGCACGACATCAGACATCCCTTATGCAAATCCCAGTCCCGACAACAGTACCATTTGTTGGCTTGTATGGACCAAACCCAGGTTCAGAGGTGATTTAGCCAAACAAATCCTATTACTACTGGCCCTTTTGACAACAGTCCGCGAAGCACCGATTGAGGTCTCACCTGAAGTAGTATGGGAGGGTGCTAGAATTGGGTTTCCACACCCTAGATATGTCTAATGAGCTTCTGGCGGTCCGCGGTTTGACCCTGTGCGCACGTCACTACACGCATCTATTAGTCCCTTGCAACTTGTGATGTTTCCTTCACGTAGCCCTACTCAGGTCGTGATCCGTATTATACCCAATTTCCTTACTATTTAACCTGTTATTACCCGATTACTTAACTTATCTATGTAATTCTAGTGATAATTAATAGTATATCCAGCATTCATATAAGTGTGCATGATAAACAAAATAGTTTAATTGTATAGAATGCAATTCACAAGCAGATACACATAATTTGGAATCAGCTTCTCTTTATTATTCTTTGTTCAAGGTTACAGACTTGACACCACCCTGTGCACTCAGCTACAGGGGTCCACACACTCAGTTGCAGAGCCTCTTCCTATTGCTACGACCCAATACACTTAGATTCTCTCTCTTTGCTCTATCTCTACTCTGCTCATCTACTAGCTATCTTTACAACTTAGAGCCTTGCTCTATTTGTACAATCCCATGGTCCATGGAGCATGGGTAGGCTGACATGACATTACATTTCTTTACAAAACTTAGGGCGGATAGCCCTATGAATCAACCTATACTTCGTGCTCCATGCCCGCAATACGTGGATTTTTACAATACATTTGACCAAAACTTGGGCTTTGAGCCCCAAAACATGTTGTGGGGGGATCTGATGCCCAACACAAGGTTAGTTATTTCCAGTTGTATTCAGTTAAACTAGTTCTAATTGTTGATAGAACTAGTGGAAGGTTAGTGGTGCAATGGGATAGCAGTCTAACTAAGTGTTCATCTAGTTAACTGATCAATCAACCTAAAATATTTAGTGCATGTATAGAATTCAAGTTCCCAAGCTATGGTGGAGATTCCAAGGTAGTGTAACATCAATTATAGACTATTCTTGAGTGTACAGGTGTTGCATGCAACCAAATGATCAACCTTGGGAATTTTGTAATCAATTGGAGGAAAATTCCTAAATAATAAGGACTTAATTCTTGAGGAAGTTTGCAAGGAAATAGGAGCTCAAGCTGAGGCATAATTTGACTAATTCTAGGTCAAAGTTTCTCATTGAGCAGAGAGATAGGTTATTCTCTTATAGGTTGTGCTCACAGAGAGCAAGAAATTATAATACATTCTCTATTCATTTGATTAATGGAAGCAGGATTAAGGGCTTTTAGAAATTTCTTTCCCCTAGAAAAGTATTGTGCATGTGTGGTTTCTCTTATTACATGTGTGCAATTATTGTTCTAAATTGTGAATTAAATTCTATAGATCAGTAGAGTAGGGTTGTGTCTCTTGATTTTAGATCAAAATTCTTGAGCAACTACAATTTTATCACCATAATTCTTCATTGTCCTCCTCCAGCCAATTATTTTCCAACACATAGTGGCAGTGATCCGTTCCATGAATTCACCCTAATTTCCTCCCCTTCCACCACTCACATTGAGCAATACCATCTAGGCTAATGACACCCTCAAGTCACTTGTTTCTCTCTATATGTGATATCTTCAATTGCTCACTCTGAATCCCTTCTCTCGCCTGCCTCTAATAGTCACATCATCTGGTGATTCACAGTGTCCATCGCTTCCCTCCCATTTTTTGCACCCACCACCTGTTCTCCCTTCATAATTTGTACAGTTATTTCTTCCATTACCACTCCCCTCGCCTAATTCCTTCGTGTTGATCCCCTCACTTGGTTCCTTTACCCCTCTTTTGTCTCCCACATCCTTCAAGCCACCATATTTGAAGAAAAAAAAATTGAATATTACATGCCATAACATTTTCATGAAATTATATGGTTTCTCTTTGTAAGTTGATGCCATTCTAGAAAAAAATACAACTTTTCTTGTTCAAATTTCAATGTGAGGACAATTTAGAATATGGTTATTATTCTTTGGTGTCGTTCCCCTTTTATTTCAAGTGGATTTATCACGAGTTAAGGCCCTGGGAAAAGGTTAGAATCACATTGGACAATTTTTAGGCCATGTTATAGCTACTGCAACACCCTCCAAAATTTTGGCTTGCACCTAAATTTCAGAGCCTTCCTTGCTCTTTCCCTTGATTGTTGCAAACACTTAAGCTCATGAGCTTTCTTGAAGTTCTTTGGCTCCCTTTGCATGTTGGATTAATTTTCATCTTTTGGAATGTTTTACTATCGTACAATTTTTGTGAGCCTTTTCTAGTGGTTTCAGAGGTCATTGTTTGCGTATATGAATTTTCCCAACCATGTAAACTTTCGTCACATTCATACACAAAGTCTTGAGCATTGTCACACAATTGTTGTCATGGTCGTCTAAAGTCTATCTTAAGTGCTGCACTTGTCATATCTTGTTGTGAATAAGTCAAATAGGGGAGAATGTTGTGCTTGTGTGTTCTAGTGATCTATGTTGTCGTGTCTTCAAAGTATGCTAAGTGTTTGATCACATTTTAGGTTATCACAAGTCTATCTCCGCTCCCGCACTTAGTCATTTTCGGGAAATCTTCCCGATCGGGAAACTTAGCTTCACCGGGCCCTAACTGAACTATGCAATGCACAATCTTAGCCCTCTCGGATATGACCCTACTACCTGGAACTATGCAATGCATATTTCCTTCCCTTCAGGGCTACCAATTTGCACAATGTTTTAGTCCAGCAACCTCCCTTGACCACTAGAATTGCGCAGTTGTGCCTCCCAATTTTCCTTGAACTACACAGTTCACATCTTCAACCCTCAATACTATTCCTTTCCTACTAGAACTACACAGTATGTAGAAGCCTACCCTCCCTTATTCTCCAAAATTGCATAGATTCTTCCTTGAGTGACCTTTCCCTCAGTTGAACCCCATTTCCTCCAAAAACTACGCAATTTTGTCTTTCAAGCCTCCCTTAGATACTCATTTCACAGTCCTAGAGCCCAAGCTCTCTCCCTATCTACTGGAACCATGCAATGCATAGTCAGTTGACCCCTTTCCCTAGTTGGAGACCTGTCCCAGACTGAGTTCATAGATAATAATGCATCATCTTAGACTAGGGTGTTTTTGGATTGATGTCGTCCCATCATGAGTGAATTGCAGTAAAATGTACACATTTAGGGCATGACAAGATGAGGAAGAAGGAGAAGGAGGGGAGCATGGTTAGACTCTCTTACAGATGAAATCACAAGTGGATCTATCAAGAGGAAGAAAATGGACACAAGTTTGCAACTACCATTCAATACTCAAGATCATCAAAGACTCTACATCACCAAGCCATGTGGAGGAGAAGAGAAAGCATATCCAAGAAGACATCCATCTCTCATCAGAAATAGTGACTTGAGATTGCTTTGAACTACATTCATTCGACCTCTCCTACTTGTGCTTATAAAGTTGGTAACTCTTCCTAGCCCAGGCTTGAACATGAATTATTATATAATCAAATTTGGGTCATTCGCCCTATAACCCATTAATTTGCAAAATTTGTTGGATTGATTCCAGGAGTAATTAGTCTTCCATATTCTCCAAAAAAGAAAAATTCCACCTCCACGGGGATAGTAGTTTCAAATCTTGAATTCGTGGTCCTTGCCACTCTTGAATACTTTGTAGACAATATGGAAAATCAAGAAGAACCTCCACTCTTTCATGGTTGTGACGGAGACAACATTCCACTCTTAGGAACAACTTTCGGTTGGATAGGCGGAGAGGAAGAAGAGCCATCAGATTATAATAAAGAAGAGGAGTACAATGAAGAAGAAGACATGGAAGATCAAAATATGGATTGGATGACTTAGGGCCCACTTTCACTTCCGAGTGTCCTACACAATATGCCAAGACATTTAGAGAAGCTCTTGACGAAATATGACCCTGATAAGAGAGTGAAGGTTGAAGACCACTTGGAAAAATTTTACCTACACCTACAAACACTTGAGGTACGTTATGATGATGTTACATGTAGTCTTTATCCATGTACCTTGGATTGAAGAGAAAATGTATGGTATCAAAACCTTCCTCCAAACTCCATCTAGAATTGGAGGGGATTCAAGAAGATCTTTATTGAAAATTTTGTTGAAGAAAAGACCCCACCATGTTATTAAAGGAGCAAAAGGAAAAGGTGAAGGATTTCAACCAAAGGTTCACTCACTTCTTGAACAAATTTTCAAATTATACAAAACCTCATGACTCCATCACCATAGATTACTACATTTCTTCCTTGAAAGAAAGTATTATGCAGTTTGTGAAGTGAACTGCGAAACACATTGATAGAAAATTACGAAGAGGTTATCATTGTTGAGAAGCACTTGCATGCTATTGGAGTCATCTCAAATGAATAATTAGAAAATGACTCCAAGTACATGGGTAAGAGGTCTCAGGCCTCTACAAGCAGGGCTAAAGAGAAAGAACCAAATGATTTTGAAAGTCTGATTCATCTCGTGAAGTCCCTAACCATTAAAATGGCAAAACGCAAACATAGGACAAGTGAGACCATTGTGAGCAGCAAGTCTCCCAAGCATAACTTATTCAGAAGAATTGAAACTTCTAGCAATGGTAGTAACCAGCTTGATAAGTTTGTGTAGAGTTCCAATGATGTCTTGAACATTGAGAAGATAGCCATGGATCAATATTCCATGTACCATCAAGAGCATCATTCAAAAAATATGTGTCCACAATGGAACCAAGCCATGAGCATGATGGTTGTGTATCTTGTTGATTTAGTCATGGCTGAAGAGCAGACTGAGCCTAATGAAGAAAAGGAAGAAACTAATACAGCTAATGAAGCTCCAAGTGCTGGGAATGCAATGAACATGTTTTACTATTTTCTCACAACCCAAAAGAGTAATGATGACAAGCAACCTTTGAGTGACGATCTAGCCCAAAAGAAGAAAAACATGTACAACCTAAGAATCCAAGGGCTCACCAACTCAATTGAGTTGCCAAAGTAGAAATTCAAAGAAAATTGATAAGGAAAAATCAACCCACCAACTAAATTAGCACAAAACACTTAGAGTAAGTCTTGGAAACAATTTCCAATGAAAAGTGTTTTCGATAGCAGGAAGGACAGAGCCATCCCTTTGAAAACCACAAACCAAGTTCCATCCCTAGACACCTAGGTCAATATTCCCGCTATGGATTATAACATCATGGCTGATATGAAAAAGGTTCATGAAAACTCTCCATGTTTGATCTGACAAATATCACAAGCCAGTGGGACATTCTTCTATGGGCACTTGGGAAAAACTCTACAGGTAATGCTACCTCTTCAAACAAGGGATCTAGTAAGTCTCTAGATACTCTCACATCTGTACTTAATTCATGTACGATGGATGAAAACAAATTCTACCCATTTTTCTTGTTAACTTTCGAAATCTTCAATTTTAATGTACACGGTTTCTTGGTTGATTATCTGTTTCCAAGAAAATTAATCCTAAAAGAGAAAAGACAAATGCATAAATTATTCAGCTGGACATGTCTCATGTCTAGGCAATTGGTGAACTCAGGGATGTCATCATCCACTTATCATCTAATGGGCAAGTCCACCGATGCATCAACATATTGATTGTGAACATTCTGGAAGCATACAGAGTGTTACCGAGCAGAGACTAGTCTAGAAAGATTTAAGGGTAATATGCCACAAACTGGTAACACATATGGCTTTCGTACAAGGGTAGAAATAATCAAATCTGGGTAGAATCAGAGAGAAATATGAAACAAATTGTCAATCCCTTGAATGGGCACAAAGAGCCGATGGATTTCGCATAATTATTATTTGCAAATTACTTTCTTGAAACTCAATTGGGGTGTTATCTTGCACAACCATCTCCAATTCCACCAGACACACAATTGGATCTCCTTCCTTCTCTGACTGGCGATAATGAACTCTATACAGTTAGTAGTAGTAGTACTAGTGTAGTTCACAATCCCTGTACATATGATGTTTGGACTATGTATTTTTATGGTTCCAAAACACAACAAGGCTCTCAAGCTGGTTTAATTTTAATAAACTAGTTGTAGAAAAATCATTTGATCTCTAACTGCTTAGAATTCGATCGCATGAATAACATTGCAAAGTATGAAGCACTCATCGTAGGCTTGCAAAAAGCCATCGACCTCAACATTGTCATCCTGAAAGTGGTAGGTGACTCAGAAATCATGTTGTGACAGGTATGTAACACCATAGATTGTGTGTCACCTCATCTTAGAAGTTATTAACAAGAGGTATGGGATATTATCTCACATTTCCAAGATTTTAATATTATTTCCGTTCCAAGAATATGCAATGAAGTCGTAGATGCCTTGGGAAACCCTATTGCTAGGATGTCACCATTGAGGGATGTTTTTTCTATTGAAATTATTTATAAACCTTCCATCCCAGATAATATCACTAATTTATGTGTTTGTTATGATGACCAACAGATAGTGTATTTTATGGTGAATGCTAACATATTAAAAGATGCATTGATCGATGAGGATGAGCACAAAAGGGCACTACAGGATGCAGATAATCCAAGTAAAGGAAACATCATCCCCAAGGGTGTAGTATCATTGGAAAATTTCTATGATCTGTAGAATCGCTTCCATGGACCCATCAATGCCAAGACACACATTTCCACTCTATTACATGAGAATATCAACTTCGAAACTGATAGGGATCTGAAATATGTTGATCTCGGTACTTACTGAACACCATAAGAGTGGAAATCCTTCATCCTCTTGTTCAAGAAGTATCATGATGTCTTCACGTGGATTTACGATGAACTCAATACATATGACATAAGAATCATCCAGCATGTATCATCTGATAATCACCCTATGAGTGACCTCAGTTGAAGATTTTATTAAGAAAAAGGTATTATAGACTCATGTGCTGGTGTGTGTGTTCTATGTTATTGAAACAACGGATCAATCAGATTGCCAATACACAGAAATTTTAAATGGAAAGAGAACAGAGAAATATAGTAAGCAATACTAGACACAAACAATTTTTAATTAGGAGTTCACCCTATTCTCCAAGGCTACGTCTTCGGTCCAGCTTCAGTGGTGGCCTGGTTTTATTGTGTCTTATAGTAGAGAAATTACAATACAGGGACTCAATGTGAGTTCTCCTGACAGTAGATTTTTCTTGGCAAGGTGGTTCTTGGATTCCCCAAGCCACTCGGAGTTCACAGACTCCTTTTCTTCCTACCAGCTCTGTGACCTTTGGTCTACAGTGGAAAGAGCCAACTATGATGCTCAATCCAGACAGATTCCTCTATGGGAAGGCTTGAATCTTCAAGCTCTCTGGTGCTTGATGCTACCTGTGGTCAGCTTGGCCCTCTATCTCCTCTGCTTGGCTTTACTATTCTCTATGTTCAGTCCTCCTTTCAGGGTTCACTATTCACTATCTCTCTTGGTCGCTTGGATTCTTCTCCAAATCCTCCTCTGTTCTACTGTCTTCATTCATGGCTTTAACCATTTGATCCCAGTGCCTGTTTGGTTCCTCTCCCACCTGCACCGATTCACCTTCTACAGCTGTGCTTGGAGTTCCCTGTTCGGCGTTGGCATGAACGCTCAGGGAGTGCCACGTGTCTCCATCTAACTGGTGCCAGCATGCTTCGTCGGCTCGTTGCTCCGATTATGTTGCGAATACACTCTTTCTCCACCGTGGCGGTCATCAGATTCCAAATCATTTTTTAAATCACAGCTTATTTCCCTATCGATTCTACTTCTTTCATCGGGCGTAATCTCAGCCGTCCGATCTGCGCTCCTCCAGATCCAACATCATACGCACGTCGAACGCGATTGACTTGCTTGACTATTAACGCATGATCACGGTAGTTTTTCTCTCACCTCCGCTGCCACGCGTCGATCACTGATTGTGATCGCTCCGCTTTCTCCAAAACCTCTTATCGTTCAAGGGCACCCCGATCAAAACGCTAGTTTCCAGGCCATGGGTCCCACCGTCATACATTGGCGATTTTACCTTTTTCCACCCACGGTCCTCTGGCTCCCAACGTGACCGAGTGATTAAGGCTCCCCCATTTCAGCCCTGTTCTCCTAGCGATGCACACATCAAAATCGCCTCCTTTTCCCAATCCGGGGCTCCCAAGGGCTATTTTGACCTCCTGCGCAGTCTCCATGGGCCTCGGTCAACGTGCTTTGACTGAGGTCCTCGTCGTTCCGTGTCGGCTTCCATGGCCACTAGTTCAGGGTTTTTTTGATGCTGTTTTGGATTTCATTAAAGATTTTTTTAACTCGATACAGTCAAAGTTCTTGACAGTATTTTGTGAATCCAATTTGGATCACGGCCTCCCTACTGAAAAAGCTTTTGGACCACCAAAAGATGGTTTTCTTCAAGCATCGACTAAGTGAGGAAACTGCTATCTCACTTGTCCAATCTCAATCCACTTCACACTGCTCAGTTTCGAACCTTTAAGCCCAATCCTGAGGTATTCCACCTGTCCGCTACGCGTCGTCCTCACCTTCCTATCCAGCACTATGTCTTCCTACAACTCATTAAGATATTCAGGTAGCAGGTCAT
>APFE031445862.1:69330-93113 GCA_000404065.3 Pinus taeda
GTATAGATACCTCATCTATACTAGTGGGATTAAACATGAGGATGGTATGCCTCATGTAGCTGTGTAGACCACCAATGTACTTCAAAAGAGTTTCTGGTGAGTCTAATGAGATACCCAAAATCAATGCTCTCTTTTTGAATTCTTGAGTATACCCTTGCACACTTTGCCCTTTCAACTGTCGAAGAGTTTGCCAACTCATCATGGCTTGTTGCATGTAGGCCAATGGATAGAATTTCTTTTTGATTACAGAAACAAATTCACTCGAGACAGAGATGGTCTTACCATGCTTCCTCATATCAACTTGGGTTCTGCCTTCCCAGTAAACCAAGGCAGTGCCTCCTAGGCGTAGGCTTTCCAACTGAATCTTACTCTTGTCTGAGTCTATGTTCTACACTCTGCAATGCACATCAATTTGCCTAATCCAATTGTCCAACTTTTCAGCATTTAGCTCTCCATCATATATAGGCAAATCAAATTTGACATCTAGCTTAATCAAAGATGCTTTCTTATTATGCACAGGGCTACTAGGAGGAGTAGGAAAACTTTCTTCTTTCCCTTTCCCTTTGAGTGGTCATGGGAATGAGACTCATCTTCTTCTTTATCTTGTTTAGAGTCTGATGAATCTTCATCCTTGTGCTTTCTAAAGTCCCTATACATTTCTTCTACAATAGACTTTATAGCTAGGAAACTTTCTATGAATTGAGGGTCTAGCCCTATAGAACCTTCTTCTAACATTGTCTTCCGAGAATAGACTCTCCCAATTTCAGGATTAGTTTCCACCAACTCTCCTTCTCCTAATTTGAGCTTTGATCTAGTGATCATTCACAGCTAAATCAACACAAGCTTGTCTAACCTTACAACGTAGAGAGCTCTAATACCACTTGATCTTATAATCACCCTATGAGTGACCTCAATTGAAGATTTATTAAGCAAAAGGTATTACAGACTCTTGTGTTGGTGTGTGTGCTCTGTGTTATTGAAACAATGGATCGATTAGATTGCCAATACACAGACACTTTAAATGGAAAGACAACAAAGAAATACAGTAAGCAATACTAGACACAAACAGTTTTTAATAAGGAGTTCACCCTATTCTACAGGGCTATGTCTCCGGTCCAGCTTTAGTGGTGGCTTGGTTTTATTGCGTCTTATAGTAGAGAAATTACAATACATGGACTCATTATGAGTTCTCCTGACAGCAGATTTTGCTTGGCACGGTGGTTCTTGGATTCCCTAAGCCACTCAGAGTTCACAGACTCCTTTTCTTCCTACCAGCTCTGTGACCTTTGGTCTAAAGTGGAAAGAGCCCACTATGATGCTCAATCCAGACAGATTCCTCTATGGGAAGGCTTGAATCTTCAAGCTCTCTGGTGCTCGATGTTGCCTGTGGTCAGCTCGACCTTCTGTCTCCTCTGCTTGGCTTTACTATTCTCTGTGTTCAGTCCTCCTTTCAGGGTTCACTGTTCACTGTTTCTCTTGGTCGCTTGGATTCTTCTCCAAATCCTCCTCTATTCGACTATCTCCATTCATGGCTTTAACCATTTGATCCCTGTGCCTGTTCGGTTCCTCTCCCGCCTACACTGATTCACCTTCTACAGTTGTGCTTGGAGTTCCCTATTCGGTGTTAGCATGAACGCTCAAGGAGTGCCACGTGTCTCCATCTAACTGGTGCCAGCATGCCTCGCCGGCTCGTTCCTCTGGTTATGTCGCGAATACACTCTTTCTCCACCGTGGCAGTCAATGAATTCTAAATCCTTTTTTAAATCGCAGCTTATTTCCCTGTCATTTCTGCTTCTTTTATGGGGTGTAATCACACCCATCCGATTTGGGCTCCTCCAGATCCAACGTCATACACACGAAGAGCGTGGTTGACTTGCTCGACCGTTAACTTGTGATCACAGCAGTTTTTCTCTCACCTCCACTACCATGCATCGATCACTAATTGTGATTGCTCCACTGTCTTCAAAACCTCTTACCATTCAAGGGCGTCCCAATCAAACCGTTGGTTTCCAGGTCGTGGGTCCCACTATCGTACATTGGCACTTTTTACCTTTTTCTGCCCATGGTCCTCTGGCTCCCAACGTGACCGAGTGCTTAAGGCTCCCCCATTTCGGCCCTGTTTGCCTAGAGAAGTGTCGCGCATCAAAATCGCCTCCTTTTCTCGATCCGAGGCTCCCAGTTTGACCTCCTGCACAGTCTCCATGGGCCTCGGTCAACACACTTTGACCTAGCTCCTCGTCGTTCCATGCCGGCTGCCATGGCCACTAGTTCAGGGTGTTTTTGATGCCGTTTTGGATTTCATTAAAGATTTGTTTAACTCGATACAGTCAAAGTTCTTGACAGTCTTTTGTGGATCCAATTTGGATCAATGTAATGCTTGAGCCTCTCATACGGAAGGAGTTACGCAAATTTCTGGATTCTTGGACCATATATAGAGTGTGACACTCACATGGGTGTCAAATTTGGCTCCTGTGAGGAAGAAGTTTGGGGAGATCTAACTATGTGTAGATTTCTGGATTCTCAACCATACCTCAGACAAAGATAACTACCCCATGCTGCCCATGGAGCAAATACTACAAACATTATCAGGGTCCAAAATGTTTTCTCTGCTAAATGGATATTCAAGATATAACAAGTTTCTAGTTGTAGATCCTAACACACTTAAGAGAACTTTCAGAACAAAGTGGGGCTCATTCACATTTTGACGAATGTTGTTTGGGCTAATCAACATTGATGAAACATTCCAACGTGTAATGGACATCACCTTCTGCAAGTTTATTGTCTAGAGTGTAGTGTTATATCTTGATGATGTAACTATATTCTCCAAGCAAAGGTCAAACCACCTATGCAACTTGAATAATATTTTTGAGCAATGTCACCATTAGTATGGGATATCCTTGAATCCAAAGAATAATATCTTCATAGTGTTCAAGGGTGATATCTTGGGACACATCATTGCTAAAAGTGGGGTCAAGGTAGACCTGGACAGGGTCAGGATACTCATGCAAATTCCCAGTGAAGAAGAAATTGATGCAATCTTTCTTGGGGAAGAACAACATCCTTCGCAAGTTCATCTCTGACTATGTCCAAATTGTCAAACCAATACAGGAGATGGTAAAGAAGGACATAATGTACAAATGGGATAAAAGGGAAAAGGACACATTTTCCCATATCAAATAGGCTATAATAGAAGCACCCACATTGTACAACCCAGACTTCAGTAAAGACTTCTTGCACTACACTTTTTCTTCTGATACCTCTCTTGTTATTGTACTCACTCAGAAGGATGAATTGAACAATGAACAACCTATCTCCTTCATGAGCACAAGTCTACAAGGACCAAAGCTTAACTACCCCGTCGTGAAAAAATAAGATTATGCAGTGTACAAAGCAGTAAACACTTTAGGCCCTATCTGTTGAAGAACCGTTGTGTTATCTTTGTTCCACACCTAGCAGTTAGGTCACTTCTTGTTCAACAAGAGTTGGGTGAAAGTAGAACGAACCATATGATCAGGTTATAAGAGTATGATCTAGACATCAATCTAGTTCACACAATAAAGGGTCAGGGTCTTTGCCAACTAGAATCAGAAGTAGTAAACATGAAAGAAGAAGAAGAATAGATCGCAGGATGGGAGCAAGATATTGAGATGTAATACATTGATCGAGCCTCCCCCACTACAAGCATGAACTCTTGGTGTAGGTTTTAACCTTGTACAGAAATTACCTGCATACGAATTCTAAAACACAGAACATAAACAATGCCAGAGCATAACACATAAAACACATATACACAGAGATTTTCCCTTGGATCCCAAAATGGGACTACTGGCTTGATTTTTCATTATGTTCCTTTCATTGTAACAATACATATTTATACATGTCGAAGCATCCAATACCATGGACCGAAAACCATCGTGTCCAAAACCATGTGTGAAAATCATGCACAAAACCATAAGTAGGTCTGCCCAACCTAACATAGGGTCCAGAAAACAAAATTTTCTAGGGCGCTACCCTAGACCCCATAGCGGGGGGTTACCATCACCCCTCAAACCCACTATGACCCCCCCGCTACACAATAGGCACAATGAAGGGGGGGCTTCACCCACCCTCTAACCCCCCAGTTAACTACGTGGGCTAGTCGTGCAAAAAATATAACACAACCCAACATTCTCCCACTTGTTGTTTTCTTTCCATAGGGGGCCACAAGAGAGCTTAGTCATTTATCTAGCCCTGCAATGCCCATTGTTTCTCTACACCAAGAGAACTTCTCAGAGCTCATAGATTTTGTCAATGCATCTGCAGTATTGTTCAAAGTGTCCACCTTTACCGACAACACCTTTTTGTCTTCTATCATATCCCTCACAAAGTGATATTAAACATCAATGTTCTTTGTCTTTGAATGATATGCAGGGTTTTTTACCAACAAAATTGCACTTTGGCTATCACAGTCTATCCTTATCGCTCCCTCTACTAACCCCATACTTGAACACAATCTCTACAACCAAACTGCTTCCTTGCTTGCATGAGTGGCTGCCATGTATTCTGCCTCTGTAGTTGATAGTGCCACTATAGATTGTTTCTTACTCATCCAACTGACTGCACCTCCAAATAGGTTAAACACATACCCACTTGTAGATCTTCTCTAATCTAGATCTCCAGCCCAGTTTGCATCAACAAAGCCATGAATATCCAACAATCTATCCAATCCAGGTCTTCCTTGGTAGCACAAACCATAATCACTAGTGCCACGCAAATACCTGCAAACCTGCTTCACTGTTGTCTAGTGTTCCTTCCTTGGTTTTGACATAAACCTGCTCAATACTCCCACTGCATGTGCAATGTCTAGTCTAGTACAGACCATTGCATACATCAGGCTACCGACTGCAGTTGCATATAGAAAACGGGACATGTCCTCTTCATCTTCTTGTGTCTTGGGACATGGTTCAGCAGATAACCTCACACCTACAGGAATAGGAAACTTCACTAGTTTACTATCCTACTTATTAAACCTCTGTAGTATTGTCTCGACATACTTCCTCTGGTTTAACCAGAGCTTCCTCTTTTCATGATCTCTTTTAATTTCCATGCCCATAATATAGTTTGCAACACCAAGATCTTTCATGTCGAATTTGGAGGACGATTGGGTCTTCAAATCCTGGATAATTTCATTGTCAATTCCAACTAGCAACATATCATCCACATACAAGACCAGATAAATAACACAATCACCAATTAGTTTAAATTACACACAGTGATCTGCTCCAACTTCTGGTGAAGCCAAGTCCCCGTATAAATGTATCAAATTTCTGATACCACATCCTTGGTGACTATTTTAACCCATATAGAGACTTCTTTAACTTGCATACCATTTCTTTCTTACCCTTCACAACAAAACCTTCAAGTTGCTTCATGTAGATCTTCTCTTCCAGATCCCTAGGAAGAAATCTTGTCCTCACATCCATCTGTTCTACCTCAAAATCAAAAGCAACAACAACAGATAAAATTAATCTAATAGAAGCTACCTTGGCAACAGGAGAAAAAGTATCTCCAAAATCAATTCCTGGCACCTGGGAATAACCTTTTGCTACCAACCGAGCTTTGTATTTCTCCACCTTTCCTTCTGCATTTGTCTTCTTCTTGAATACCCATTTGTTGCCAATGGGTTTCCTTCCAGCTGGCAACTCCACTAGATCCCAAGCCTCTTTTTTGTGCAAAGATGCCATTTCATCAACCATGGCCTCTTTCCAGAGTTTTCCATCCTCTTAATCTACTGCTTCCTTCACAGTTGTGGGATCATCATCAATAACAAATAAAGAAAAATTTGAACAAAAAGCAAATGGACTATACCTTTACAACTTCTTTCTTTCTCGAACTGATCTTCTCACACCCGAAGTTTGTGGCTCTTCGTCTTCTGATTCCTCCTCTGTTGTAGAGTCTGATGCTTCCTCCTTAAGCTCAAGCTTTATCTTCTCAGGTTCCTTTGGTTGGACTTCATGTTTAATAACATATTTTACCTCTCTGAACACCACATCTCTATTGTACACAACCTTCCTTCTTACTGGGTTCTAAAGCTTATAACCCTTTAAACTATCCTTATACCCAATAAAGATGCACTTTTCATATTTACTATCCAACTTGGTTCATTTCTCCTTTGGAACATGTACATAGGCATCACATCCAAATACCCTCAGATGTAAAAGAGAGGGTTTCTTACCAGTCCATACCTCTTGTGGAGTCTTATCCTCTGATGCTAATAAAGGTGATATGTTGACTAGGTAACATGATGTCTCCACCGCCTCTGCCCAGAATTCCTGTCCTAACCCGGCACCACTGAGCATGCTTCTTGCCCTTTCCATCAATGTCTTCTTCATTCTTTCTGCAACTCCATTTTTCTCACAGGTGTGTATGGAGTAGTCTTTTGTTGTGCTATACCACACTTTTTACAAAATTCTTCAAATTCCTTGCTGCAAAACTCTCCACCATTATCTGTCCTCAATACCGTTATCTTCTTCTCTATCTTGTTTTCCACCAGAGCCTTAAATTCTTTAAACCTGTCAAAGACTTCAAATTTCTTCATAAGGAAATATATCCATGTATTCCTTGAGAAGTCATCTATAAATGATACATAGCACACAAACTTACCCAGTTATGGAACCTTCACAGGTCCAAACACACCACTGTGCACAAGTTCTAATATCTATTTCACCCTCTTACCCCTAGAGGAGAAACTCACCCGATTCTACTTCCCATATACACAATTTTCACAGAAATCAAAATCCAGAGAGCTATTACCCATACCTTCTACCATACCTTTACCAAAGTATTTGAATGCCCTTCTCTCCAATATGTCCAAGCCTTTGATGCCACAACATGGTATTCTCTCTAGAGACCACTAGATTTTCTGCTCCACTTTCAGGAACCACATAGTTGTTGCACCCATCAACGACAGTGTTGCCTTTCAGCTTGTACAGAGTTCCAATCCAAACTCCCCGCATCAATACCAGTGTTCCCTGAACCATCTTGAAGGTATCCTTCTTGAACACTATTTTTACACCTGCATCATCAAGCTTGCTTACAGAAATCAGATTTCTGGCTAATGCAGGAATATGTAGAACACCCGAAAATGTTCCAACACTTCCACCTTGCAAATTCAACTTTACTTTTCCACGACCAACGATTCTAGCCTTCCTATCATCCCCTAAGAAGACATCACCACCATCATATTTCTCATACTCACAAAACCACTCTCTATGGGGATTGAAGTTAAAGGATGCACCTGAGTCAATCAACCATGTCTCATGATCTACATGTGTACTTGAAGAAGCCAAGTACACATCCCCACCTTCATCTGAGGTGGTTTTCACCTTTATAAAAGGAGCATCATTAGATCCCTTTCCTTCATCAGGAGCTTTATATTTACAGTCCCTTTTGCAGTGCCCTTCCTTTCCGCATTTCTAGCACACCACCTTTACAGGTTTTCCTGGAGATTTAGATTTCCCTATAGATTTAGATCTCCCAATCGATGACTTATTTTGTTTCTGTTCTGGGACCATCCTTGTAAAAACAAGGCATCACCATTCTAGCTCTCCATATTTTTTCATCTCATCTCCTCTGTTAGCAAGGATGAGACTATTTCATCAAACTGCAAGGCAGTTGTATTGCTACCTGTTGCAATAACCAGACTATCCCACAAATCTAGTAGAGAACACAACAAACTGATGCACTTATCCTCATATGAAATTTTAATATCAACAGATAATAACTGACTTACCATAGTATTAAATGCATTCAGATGCTCTGTCACTGAGTCTCCATATTTCATCCTCAGTTTATATAGCTTTTTCCATAGGAACATTTTATTCACTAGAGACTTAGATTGGTACAAAGTCCCTAACTTGTCCCACAAAGCCTTTGCCATAGCTTCCTCCTGATACATTTAGCAATACTGAATATGAGACACACAATCGTATTGTGCTCTTTTCCTTCCGATCCAACTTCTTCCATTCTTCATCATACACCCATGTTGGTTTAGTACCCGTATCTACCGCGATCCACTGATCTTTATCCACCAATAGATCCTCCATCTTGAGTTTCCACAACTCAAAACTTTGACCATTAAATTTATCGATCTCTATCTTTCCATTGCTTGCCATATTCTTTCACCACCAGAATCGATCTCACAGATCTCCCACTGAACAAGGTCTACCACAGGCCCAAGCGAAACCCCTCAAAAACAAAGGCATCCCCTTGAAGCCAAAACAACTCTGATACCAAATGTAGGTTTTAACCCCGTACAGAAATTACCTGCATACGAATTCTAAAACACAGAAAATAAATAATGCGAGAGCATAACACATAAACACATATACACAGAGATTTTCCCCTGGATCCCAAAACCAGGACTACCAACTTGATTTTTCATTATGTTCCTTTCAATGTTACAATACATATTTATACATGCCGAAGCATCGAATACCATGGACCAAAAATGATCGCATCCAAAACCATGGACCGAAACCCATCGCGTCCAAAACCATGTGCGAAAATCATGCACAAAACCATAGGTAGGTCCACCCAACCTAACATAAGGTCCAGAAAACAAAATTTTCTGGGGCACCACCCTGGACCCCATAGAGGGGGGTTACCTGCACCCCTCAAACCCCCTATGAACCCCCCACTATGCAATAGGCATGATGAAGGGGGGGCTCCACCCCCCCTCTAACCCCCCAATTAACTACGTGCGCTAATCTTGGAAAGAATATAACACAACCCAACACTTGGTACATGGATGTGGACCAATACCTTGAGCATGGTATAGTGCCCTCTCACTTTTCCACATGGTAGAAGAGGGAACTCTAAATTAAAGCATTATCTTATCATTTGGTGCATGGGGTGTTGTTCAAAAAGAACCACAATGGAGTGCTACTCAGGTGTTTGGAGGCATATGATTCAGAAAAGGTATTGTGTGATCTCCACAATGGACTAGTCGGTGGACACTTTGCAAGAAACACTATAGCACATAAGGTTATGCAGGCTGGCTTTTACTAGCCTACATTATTCAAAGATGCTCATGCTTATTCCCACAAATGTCTGGCCTATCAAAGGTGTGTTGATAGAAACCAAAATTCAGAAGCCCCGCTGCAACCTATTGCAACAGAAGAACCTTTTCAACAGTGGGACTTGGACATCATTGGGGAAATTTTCCCGCACTTGTCAAAGAAACACTACTACATTTTAACTTCAAAATACTATTTCACGTGGTGGATAGAGGTAGTTCCACTGAAACAGGTGAACGATCAGGAAGTCATCATCTTTCTACAACATAACATCATTTCCAGGATTAGCGTTCCTACGTCACCTATTTTTTACAATGCAAAATACTTTTTATCGTTAATAATTTATGATTTTGCATTGGAAAATGGTATTATATTGAAACATTCAGCTAATTACTATCAACAGGGGAATGGAATTGTTGAATCTGTGAACAAGAACCTTATCTGCATCATAAAAAAGACCATATTCTCTGAACAATGAAACTGGCACTTTTCTTTGGTGAATGTTGTATGGGCTAACTGAGTCACTCCAAAAACTTCTTTGAACACCTCCCCTTACTTCCTAGTGTACAGAAAAGAAGTCATCCTCTTGCCGTATATTTACTTGCCTACTCACCAACTATCACAAGAGTCCCAAGGCAAGCAAAGTTTGTTAGTTCAGTATAGGATGGACACTCTACAAAGCTATAGGAAGAAAGGTTGAAATCTAAAGAAAAACATTTACTTCACCAAAGTTGTATCAAGAGGTGGTTTTGCAAGAAGTTTGTGGGGAAAAATAACTTTAATGTGGGAGACTTAGCGTTAAAGTGGGATAAATCCCACGAGGACAAAGTCAAACACACTAAGTTTCAGTCCCAGTGGATTGGGCCATTCACGGTACACGCAAAGCCTAGCCATCACAAATATCCTCTCCAATCAATTGACGAGAATATTGACTCTCTCCCTATCAATGGCCAAGACTTAAAACATTATTTTCAGTGAAAATTTTGGGTTATGCCCTACACTATGGTCATATTATTTTGTTGTTTGCTATTTGTTTGTTTGTTTGAATTTTGTTTGGTTTTTGTTATGTGAATAAGTGTTGTGCATGAATATGTTGTGGCTTCTAAGTGTGTGCATGGATAAATTGTAAAGAGGCTTGTGACACTTCAACATTTGGCTAACCTTCTATCCATCTTCCTTGTGTTGGTTACATCTTTTGGTTGATGAAGTTCCGACAGAAAATACGATCCATCTGTTAGGATATTTTTGGTCCGACCATGAACCCATGACTAGTCTGGAAACCTCATGCCTATACTCAGTTTTTCTGCTTTGGTGTTCTCAAACTTATCTAACTACTAGAAATGGAGAAGGGAAAAAATCTAAACGAGCAAACCTAAAGTAGAGGTCTCTATATGCTTCTCTAAAGGAACAACCTCTTCTACTCTCAATAAGTCGATATCCCTCTTCCGCCCCAAAATAAATAAGTGTTGATACATAGTTATATTTAAATAAATAGATAAAGGCGAAAGAAGAGAAAGGCTTCCTACGCAGAGAGGTGAAGCAAACAACTCTATCAGGGTACTTTCTAGGCTCATTGGAAGTGGAGAAATGTTTGTGTTCCTGCGTGTCTTTTTCGGGGTACTTTCTAGGCCTACTGACAGTGGAGCAACACCAGAGATGAAACATTATACTCTGAAAATATTAAGCTCGCAAGCTACATGTTTACGGTGTTGGACCCGCCAACAAGTCAGGGGATCTCCTTGGTAAGAATTCCCAACTAGACCTTAGACTGTTTCGAGTAGGAGTCCCAGCAGTGGGTAATAAAGAAATTCCTTGACTACGATAGCACGGAAAGGTAAGTGTGATATCTTTTACGGAAGCAAGTGTGTGACCTTACAGCAAGTCAAGTGAGATGCATGGGGGGTTCTAACACACAGAGGGTAAAAGGAAGTGTGTCCCTTAGAAGCCTGTAATAGTACACAGCCTGAAAGGAACACATGAGATGAATGACATCATGATATGGAAAGCAGAATAGTCCACAATCCAAATTTATGGGTTAAACCAACAACACGATTGCAACTAGATTCATACAATTTTATGAAACTAGTCCATACACGAATGCGTTAGTTAAATAACATACATTGCTAAAGCAACCAAAATAGTCCAACTACAATAAAAACATATGCATGTAAATGTGTTGGCTCTATTATATATATATATAAATAAAGTGAAAGTTACATCCATACATACACCATTGACAACCACTATCCCCAATAGGGGAACATTATAATAAACACCACCTACTCCTCCAAAGAGATGTACTCGCTCTGCACTGTGGAGAAGCCAAGGCTCGTCACAATACTCTCTAAGCCTTCTCTAAGAAATTCATAGCCAAAATATTGGCTCCCAAAATCCTATAATATGAGTTATGATGTTCTATATATAGCAAAAGGTGGGGTGACCCTTGACATTCCCCTTTGACTCTTGGACTACCCTCATGATTCTTCACATTACAATAGTGAATGTTCACATTCCACTAATGACACTTGGAATTTCACTTACAAAATATTTACAATAATACAATATCCACATATACCCATGTGGGACAAAAATGGGATTGAGTCAGCCTAACAATACAAACAACATCACTCGAGATCTTGGGGAATGACCAACTCGGTAACCTCCTCGTAGTAATCTTTGGTGATGAACTGATACCAAGCTTGGTACTATGCTATTGTGTCCCTGAACTATTTGATGAAATATTTGTTGAAGCAGACTCTTGCATCCATGGCTTCTGGGTATATGGTTCTGAAACCTCTATCCAACTCATCCTAAAGCAAGCGCAACACTATCTTGAGTGTGGTTGGACCACCGATGTACCTTTGCATGTTCTCTGCGCTGAGATGCAAGTCATCGCTAGTGGCTACATGCATCAACTACTCTATGTACCTGTCAACATCTAGCATGACTTAGTTCTTCCTCATGGCCTGGGTGAGGGTTCTGACAGAAGGGATCTTGTGCATTCACACTATGACATCCAAACTCCTAAAAAACCGTGCTAGGAAGCCTCAATTCTAGTGATGAGCAGAGGGAGCTCGTCATAGTTCCATATCAACATTTGAATCTATGTTTTATCTAGCTCAACCTCTCATTTAATCCTCTTATGCAAGTAAAGTGGGGCTCCCTTTTATCTCATTGTCCATTCTTGCATGTGTGTAATTGTAGTGTGAATGTCTTTTAGATTTTGTGTTGTTTGTGCACATTGTTGTTGAAAACCATATAGATGGAAAATTGCTTTGTGCACGGTCACAAAAATTATATACACCGTTGGTGAGCGCCAATATTGCAACAAGAATGTTGTAACTCATGGGCTACCAACTTTACTTTTATCAACCCGGTAGTTGGTAACAAACTTGGAAGCGTCGGTGCTATATGCGCAAGTACTAGTTCTCACTGGAGGTTGTCACTTGGTCAGCTGGCACAAGATCACTAGGAGATCAAGCCAACTTCTATAGATTTAAGAAGAAGCTCCATGTGTGATGAAAGGAAAGAAAGATTACTCTACATATGCTATTCTAACTACAGAAAGGAGAAAGACTGGAATGTAAAGAAAAACCTAGTAAACCCTAATTAACAAGCTAATTCTACTTTTGCCAAAAACACTATGAAAACCATGAAATAAATGCCATTACCTACTAAAGGAAGTAAACAACATCTAACCATGCTATTTCTGGAAGTAAATAAGAAAAAAACTTATTTTTGGATTTTTATGTGTTTTTATGTGAATTTAACATGCATCTAATTTATTGTGTGTGAGTGTGGCAGCGAACAGGTGGCATTAGAGGGCGATTTTGGAGCTTGGCGGGATGTAGGATAGTGTGGATGGGTCCTAGGAGGTCTTAGGTAGCCTTCTGGAGGATTTTCCCACACTCAACCTTCAAAATAAAGCCTACAGTAAAAACTACATAAGGACACAAGAAAATTGCAGGAGGAAAACAGGGAAACTACAGGAGGCTTACAGGGGGAGGCCGAGAGAAATTTTTATTGTTTTGAGGGTGTGAGAGTGAGTGAAAAAGGTGGATGAAGGTTGGAATGAGGTGTTAGGGTGCCTAAGGTCTACCATGAATCACTAGGAGAGAGAAAGATGATTGGCTTCGCTCAAGGAGAGAGGAAGAATTTCTAGTAAAAATGAAGGAAACTAGGGCAGAATTAAGGTGAGGTTTGGGAGACCTATAGGGCATGAATCAGATGTAGGGTGTGATTGTTGGTAATCTGGCCTACTGTTGGAAGATATCTACTTCATAGAAACTGACAGTAAACCAATAAAATCAAGCAACCAATTAAATGAGTGCATCCTAGGAAAAACAGAGTTTTGTATTAAAATGGCCTAAACTATGATCTATAGAAGGAAATGTTGGGAAATGCTGTAAAAAAGGAAAGCATGAAAATGGAATATTGCAAATCAAGAAGTGAACATGATAAAGAAGATCTAAAGCAAAGCAAAACTGGACTATCAACCTACTAGAGAGCTGCAAACACTAGAAGTCCTAGGAATGAGGAAAATCTGTGTTTTTGGGGCAGCAAGAGAGTCTTTGCCTCAAATCATGGTCCTAGAGGGAGGAAGAGAGGCCAAGGCACTGTTGCTAGCCTTTTTAATATTCTTTGATCACTGCTTAACCTACTACATAAATCACGAATGGAAGCAAGCTACTAAATCATCAAAAGCAACCTATTCTTAACCATAAGAGAAATACATCTAATAGTGAACTAATCTACAAACTGAAGTAAAACATACAAATACAAGTAAAGAGAAGCTTGGATACTTGGATTGGGTCGTAACCCAGGAGCTTCAGCCCTCAGAGGTAACTCAGTGCTACCTCAAAAATGATTCCATCTTCATTATCAAAAAATAGCAAGATTACATAAAACTATCATAAAATAGTGAGCTCGAAATTTCAGCAGAGTTTACACAAGCAAAAAAGTCGGCCCTAGTGAGGCCCTAGGCCTATATACTTATACATATAAATCTACCAACAACTTCCTTAAAATCATGGAGGCTTGGCTCCCAAAACTCAAGATAACTATCAATCATCTTCCACTTGCTCAGCTGCCTTCTAGTGCATGATTCGGTTGCTTGTACTCTGAGCCGAATGAAGTGGAATTCGAAGTGAGGAGAAATAAATGAGGGGGATTCCCCCCTATAATTCCTCTCCTTTGTCTATTTTGAGTTATTTCTACAGTTTGACCACTAGATCCTTGACTTTGACCTTGAAATCCATCAATAATTTGCATTAAATACATGTTAGACCACATGGCATAATAACTAACTCAACTCACCCTATGAGCATAAATATAATCAGAAAATCATATAATAAGCTAAGAGAATGGTTGATTTGACTAGGTTAGGAGGTAAAATGAGCCCATATAATTACCCATTTATGAGGCTCATCGTCACCCCCCTACTCAAAGTGTTTCTCATCCTCTGAGAAACCTAGTTAATCTCTTAGTCTTTCATGGCCCTGGTGGCCTCCCTAGCATTCCAGGTTTCTGATGTGGTCTAATCATGTTCTCCATAAAATATTTCCTTTCCATCTATGTCCTTCCACTGCTCCTTCTCTTCTTCTTCTCTTCTGCCTTCTAACATGCCTAATATGAGTGGAGGACTCAGTTTGAGGCAAATCCAGTTGACCTTCAGCCTTTGCATGGAGTGATTGTACATTGACACTCTTTTCAATGCCTCCTTCAGCCTCATGGGGGAATGGTATTCTCTGATCTGCAAGTTGTGGGGTAGGGTGTTCCATCTTCTCATGCATGCATGCACACAGTCATCCCCAAGTAGCCTAAGCATATCTTCAAAGTGTGAAATGGCATGTTCCTAATTGGATAGATATTTAGGGGCAATATGAGGGTCACTGGCAAGTAGGTTGTGTGTGTTGATGAGTGCCATAGGATCTGATGGCTCAACTCTTATCATCAATGGCTCATTCTTCTCTTTTATTAACAATTTTTTCATTTTTTATGCCCTCAATTCTTCATGGTTCATCCATGACACCATGGCCATTAATTAAAGATCCCCTAACTTGGCATTGGCATCCCACACATTCAGGTTTGTGAAGGCCATGTTGTGTAGATAGAACTCTGCCATCTTTGCTTTGTCCTCAGAGGTGCTTTGGTCACAAAAATCCATGAATTGCCTGTAGTCTTGGAAAGGCATTATGCCTCTTTGTGCCAAAGTTTTTATTTGGAAGTGAAGCCATTGATCCTTTAGATAGAGGCCATAAGATTTGGCTGGTGTTCTACATTGTAATGCTTCTATGGATAGGCTGGCCATGTATGCCAAATGAGTTTCTTTCTCCTGCAGTTGCCTCCTTAGTAATTCATTCTCATTCTCAAGGTGGCTTCTTGTAATGGCTTCTCTGTCTCTGAGAGCACTCAATTCCCTGCCCATTTCCCTGAGTTTGTCTTCCATGTGGCCAATATCCTCAAATCCTTTGGACTTGGCTATCTGCAACCACCTATGCGTTCTCACTCTCTCTTTTTCCAATTCAAAAAACAATGGAATTGCAAATTTATGTGGGATTATCTTGCCTCCCTCAAGTAGTCTGTAATAGGAGTCAAGATTAGGCTAGGGGTCAGGTTCTTGTAGCTCTTATGCTTCCTCTTTCACCTCTCGCTGTCCTCCTATATTTTCCTCAAGTTTTTATGTCTCCTATAGTTTGGATAGTGTCTCCTGTAGGACTGTTTTAGCCTCCTATAGGTCTGGTTTGGGGTCCTATAGAATTTCCTTTCCCTTCCATGTAGAAGAACTTGTAGTCCTCCTTTCATAGGTTATGGGTGTCTTGGAAGGAGATTCTTTCACCTTGGAAAATGGTGAATCTTCAATGTTAATGGGAGTCTTTGATGAGGGCTAAGGTTTGTTTGTTTTAATTCTGGTACTCTTCCTTGCCCTGAAATACATGGAGGTTTTTCTTTTCCCCTTCTACTTCTGCTTGACTGGTGTACTAAGGGCAGTGAGAGCAACTACTGCTTCTCTTTCCAAAGTTTCAGGGGACTCTTCTCTTTGCTTTGCCCTCTCTGCCTCCTTTTCTCCCTCTTCTATCTCTTTTTCCTCCTCCTCCTCTGTCTCTTTTTCTACCTCCTGTTCTGTCTCTTCAACTCTCCCCTCCTCTATTTATTTTCTTTCCTCCTTCCTCTCTTGATATGCTATGTCACCATTGGCTTCATCTTCTCCTCCTTGTTGTTCTCCCTCCTCACTAACAGGAGGACTGACATCATAGGTTAATGCCTTGATGTCATCCTCTGTTGTCATATTTCTGAAAACTTCCCATGCTATAGGGACTGTAAGGGTATGGAGGGCTGCTTCTACTAGGATCTTGATTAGGCCATGGTGAGCTAGCTTCTGTGAATTTCCCTCTTGTACCTTGGTGCTAAAGTCAATGAGGGGCTAAAGGAGAAATTAAGGGATACTGAGCTTTTGATGTGCTGGGGCATCCATGCCATATCTCAATTCTTGGAGGATTTCGAAATGATATCCATAAACAATGATGTGCCTCCACTCACAAGAAATGTATTTGATCACTTGGTAGCTAACCTCATCCCACGGATATGGTACACTAGCCCTCCTAATTCCATTTTTGTCTTCAATAGGGGTTTCATTATCTTGGAAAAATTTCTTCTTGGTAGCCTGGCCAATTATTTTCTCATCTTTACTCCAAGGCAGCCCAAGAGGAAGGGTAGTGACCCTACTAATGAATTCAGGGGTTATTTCAATGGAGAGGCCTCTAATGGTTACAGTAGCATGATTTCTTGTTTGAGGGACTAGAGAGAGAGAAAATTCATGGGTAATTTCATCATCAAACCCTCTAAACTTCTCAAAGAAATTCATCCCGTTTTCCCTTGTAAATATTTCCACCACTTAAGGATGTGCATGGAGTCTAGTGGAGTTAGTGGGCTCTTTTCTCATAAACCCCTATCATACTACATGTACTTCTTTTGAGAAACTAGATATGGAGGTGGAGACAAAGAATTGTGAGTGAAATAGAAAAACAGAGGGGACTGTGTTTTTTTTTTTTAACAATTTTTTTTTATGTATTTCTACCCTCTTAAAGACTCATTTTATCTTCAATTTGAGATCAAATATTTCACATTTTGATATTCAACAGAGGGAATTCATGAACCCTACCTCTTCATACTAAAATTTGTGCCAAAAATCATGTTTTCTCCCTTCAAAATGCTCACTGCTCCTCATGTAGAAGCCCAATGTCCCTCCTGTAGATTTCCTGTAGGTGCTCCTGTAGAAAACCTGTAGGGCTCTTGTAGAAGATGCTGAGAGAAAAAAATATAGAGGAAATTGATGGAGGATAGTGGATACGAGGTTGTGGGGGCATAAGAAGACTGTTGTGTGGCTAAGTTACGAGGAGAAACTGAAGAAAAGGTGGTGAGAATGCACGGGGAGGAGTGCTCATTACCTTTTATGGCTATTTTCAGTTATGAGTGTTGAGCTGGCAAGGTGTACATTGCCTAGATTAGGAACATTGGTCCCCACCTACTTGGTCATCATGACCCCCCTCGTAATAATCCTCTCATTACTGCATCGGAGTTAACTCTTCCTCCCACTACATGTCCTTTGCATCTTTTGCTTGAGTTGATTGTGTGCACGTGTGGGTGATATCTCGATTAAGTGGAGTCAACTAAATGAAGGTGGTCAAATTAACTGGCCACCTTTCCCTCTTTCGATTTCAACCATCTCGTTGCCTTCGTATGGTTCCTAATTACACAAATGCAAATAGAGGAGTGGCTTAGCTACTTACCTGTAATCCAAGTGTATTTGTTGCCATCGACTGTGAGGTGTTGTGGCTTTCTCTACTGCATGCCTTCATTTTCCCTCATGCATGTTGTCTCTACTTGCTGATGTTTTGTTGTGTGTTTTTGCAGGTTCTTCTTTTGTTGGAGCTGAGCTACATATGCCTTTTCAACCTTCAGATGTGCTATCCCTTGCTACTGGTGCTGGACTTCTATGGGATCAACTGCTACAGGAATTCCTACAGGAGCTCCTATAGCTACTTATCCCCTTGAAACTTCAGCTATTTCCCTATGCTTGGAGCTCGAGAATGATGCCAGAGGTGGAGATAAATGATGGAGGGATAGTAGGTAAGCTTCAGGTAAAGTTAATGGTGCCTTTTCCTCCTTTTTTTTTGAAAACTGAAAAACTATTTTTCTTTGTTTTTTCTTGGAAAGGAAGAAAAAAAATGATGCTTGGAGAGTGATGCAGGCTTGGAAATGATGACAAGGAGGTTTGAATATGGTAAGAGGGATTATAGGTTCCTCATGAAGCTTTCCTTGTCCCTCACACTGCCTCTTGTAGACACTTTTGGCTCTCCGTAATTCCTACAGGAGCCTCCTGTAGAAAACACAGCTTTGGAAGAAGAGGTACAGTGGGGTGAAAGAGATACCAAAAATGATGGAGGAAGGTGTGGATAAGATGAGATGGATGCTGGTATGAATGTCAAGGTCCCCTTGGTACCTTCTTTTTCTCCCTGTAGTCCTCCTGCAAACCTGCAATGCAATAAAAATTCATTTTTTCTTTCTCTTTTTTTTTTTTTTGAAAACAACTAGGGCGCCTCAGAGAAGTTTTCACCTTAATTGCCTACCCTATGCATCTCCAAGGGAGGTTTTCACTTCAATCCTTATTTTTTCTCTTTTTTCTTCAATGAGTGGGTGAAGTGGAAGCTAAGACATGTTCCACTACCATCACTATTTTATTCAAATCTTCAATAAACTCTCGCTTGGAGAGGGGTTTCTTATAGACTTTCAACCGATGTCCATTGACAAGCATGGGGGTGGATTCATCATCAATGGTTTGATCAGAATTGAACCATTGTCATTACATTTCTCCACAGTGTAGGGTCTCAGCCATATTCTCCTCAGCTTTCCTTTGAAATTCTTGTATCTTGAATCATAGAGTAGTGCCCAATTTCCCTCTTAGAATTGTTGTTCCCTGATATTTCTATCATGCCATATCTTTATCTGAAGCTAAACTACCTCTATATGGAGAAGGGCTTGCAATCTGTATTCATCCAATCCATTGAACTGAAGTAATCTCTCCTTTTGTGCATGGCTGAGGTATAGGTCTAGCTGCGATGTCATCCTTAGGGTATTGAATTCAAACTCTATTGACAGCAAAGCTTTCTTCCCATAGACTAGTTCATAGGGTGTGAACTTGGTGGTGGTCTTCCATGTTGTGTTGTAGGCCCAAGTGGCCTCAACTAATCTATTCGTCCAGACTTTTCTGATGCTACTCACTACCTTGGTTAGCATCCCTTCCAATGCTCTGTTAGTGACCTCCACTTGCCCATTGGCTTGTGGATGGTAAGGGGTAGAATTCCTGTGCTTGAGCTTATGTTGTGTGAGCAGGCCTTCAATCAAGTTGGAAGTGAACTAACTACCTTGGTCTGTGACCAACTCTCTCAGATACTCAAACTTGTAGAATATGTTTTCGCTCAAAAACTCAGCTACTTTTTCCTATGTAGCTTCTTTGATTTCTTTTGTCTCCACCCACTCTGTCAATTAGTCGATGCACACAATGATGTACTGCTTCTACTTTGAAGGGGGGTTGATAGGCCCCACAAAGTTCATGCCCCACTTCTCAAATGGCTCCAAGGTCACTTGAGGTTGCATGGGCATTTCATCCTTTGGAGTGGGTTCCCCATCCTCTAACACCGATCACACTAGCTTGTGTATCTCCTCACATCTTGATGAAGAGTGGGCTAGTAGTAGCCTGCTTGCAATATCTTGAAGGTGGTTCTTTTTGCTGCAAAATGACCTCCACAAGGCCCATCATGACAGGTCAGGAGAATTTTAAAGACTTCCTCCTCCCTGACACATCTTCTCAAGATCTGATCTGGGCCAAGTTTGAAGAGATTGCCTCCAATCCAGGTGAAAGGGGCGCTTTTCCTTACTATCTTGCTCTTCTCTTTTGGAGATAGGTGTGGTGGGAACTGTGTTGAAACCAAGTAGTTTGCTATATCAGAAAACCATGGAGAGAGTATTGATATAGCAAATAGGTGTTCATCTGGTATTTGGTCATCCACCATTCCTTCTTCACCTGCAGACAAATTTACTCTAGACAAAAAGTCAGTAACAACATTCCCTTTACTAGGATTATCAATAATGGTCATATGCAGCAAAAGAAGCCATCTAATAATGCAAGCATTTACATTTGATTTGTTCATTAAATATCTAATTGTAGCATGATTAATGTGCACGAAGGTTTGATAGATTGCGATATAACGCTTGAATTTGTTTAAGGAATGCACGATAGCTAGGAGTTCCTTCTTGGTCACTGTATAGTTTAACTCTACCTTTAACAAGTTTTTGCTTATAAAGTATATGGCATAAGGTAAATTTTCATCAATTTGTCCTAAGGCTACTCTTATTGCATTGTTCAAGGTATTTGTGTGAATGTGAAAGGGTAGGGCCCAGTTTAGGCCTCTGAGAATTGGGACAGTCACTAGCTTGCTCTTCAAGGTATCTAGGGCTTCTTGACAGTTTTCTGACCATATGAACTCAACATCTTTGTCTAGGAGGCCAAACAAAGGAGAGGCCAACTTGCTAAAGAATTTAATGAATCTCATTTAATATCCAGCTAAGCCTAGGAAGCTTCTGATATCTCTCACCTTTTGACGAGGTGGGACCCTTTGGATGATGGCAATTTTGTTAGGGTCCACTTGTAGTCCTTGTTGAGATATTGCATGACCTAGAACGGTCCCTTCAGTCATAAAAAATTCACATTTTTCTGGACTGAGGGACATGTTCATCTCAATACACTTATCTAGAACTTTTCCTAGGTTAGATAAAGCTTCCTAAAAGTCAGAGCCATAAGGAGTAAAATCATCCATGTATATTTCTACTACATCATGAACCAGTTCAGAAAATATACTCAATATCGCTCTTTGAAAAGTGGCTAGAGCATTGACAAACCAAAAGGAAGGACCTAATATGCAAAGGTACCCCAAGGACAAGTGAAAATGGTCTTATCTTGGTCTTCTGGGCTGATTTGAATATGATTGTACCTGCTAAACCCATCTAGGAAGGAGAAAAAAAATTCCCTACCAGACTATCTAACACTTGATCTATGAAAGGTAAAGGAAAATGGTCCTTTTTAGTGGCTTTGTTCAATTCCCAATAGTCGATATAGATTCTCGACTTACCATTTTTCTTTGGCACTAGCACCAAAGGAGAGACCCATTCATTGTCAGAGATGGGATAGATGAATCTTGCATCAAGCAATTTCTGCAGTTCTTCCATAACAATATCTTTAAGTGTTGGGTTCATCCTCCTTTGAAGTTGCCTGACTGGCTTGCAATCTTCTTCGAGCAACTCATGCACCTGCTTCTTGATTTCAGCATTCTCTAAAGCAAAGAACCTGTACACTCCAATGTTAGGCAATGGAACATCTTGCTACAAAATAATATCATGTACTATTTCCTTTTTGGGTGGCAGACCTTTAGGTTCCTGAAACATGACATCATACTCTAAAACAATCTTTTCTATATCAACTTGCTGCTGAGCATTACGGCCCTCAAATACATTGGTTTTATTAGGCTTCTTTTCCTTTACAACCATTAGTAAGAATTGTTTGCATGAATTTACCATTCTTTTCATCTACCCGGAATTTATGAGAGTATAATTATTCTTGAGCTTGTGAGCTCTTACAAAGTATTCGATTCCATATTTAACAAGTGAATACTTGTTCTCAGCTCTATAGAAAATGGCTTTTCTATCATACAAGTAAGGACTTCTAAAAAAATTCCACATATATCCAAAGGAATTATGTCTAACTCAACCTCATCTACAAATGTTGACCTAAAAGAAAACTTGAGTTTGCATTGTCTAGTCACTTATGGTTTCTTGTGAGGTGTAGTTACTAATCCCAATTTCTTTACAATTGCTTCAGAAATAAAATTTACTTGTGAGCCACTATCAAACAAAGTGATGTTTGGAAATACCTCAAATATGGAAAAGCTCATGTCTTTTTCTCTCATTTTCTTCATCAATAATAGATTGAGTGGAATTACTAGTAGATGCTTTAGAATTCTTACCTTTTATACCTGTGGCTGCAATGATTGTTTCATCTCCCGAGTTTGACCCCAAGTATTTCTGACTAGCCGCAGTAGTCTTCTTCTTCTTGCCCTTGGACTTCTTAGGTCTCAGCTCTGGATGCAGAATCCAATAGTGCTTATAATCATGCCCCTCCTTTTTACAGTGAGTGCATAAAGCTTTGCTTTTCTGTGCAATGTTAGCCTTCCTTGCTTTCCACTTCTGCTTTCTTTTCTCCTTGCTCTTTCTTGCAGTGGGTTGGGATGGTCCCCCAACTTCTGGATTTCCGGCCTAATAGATTATTTGAGTTTTTATTTAAATTTAGTTTAAATAATAAATGAAATGGTTTTTTTAGGTATTTTTTTGATTAATTTTAATTAAAATTTGATTTAAAAAAATTAAAACTTGAGTTTAAGTTGTTTAATTTATTGAATTTAATTGTTTTAGGAGTTTTTAAGGTGTTGAATCTATTTATACATTCAAAAATATATCTTAAACAATAAAAAACCATAATCTTGTTTGAAATTGTATGATTGAATTTCAAAATGTATTAATAATTTTAGTAGATTTTATACAAGGGAAATGTTGTAGTGTTCCTTAAAATAAGGTCATTAAAAATTAAAAAAATAATAATAGGGAAAACATAATATTTGGCCTAATAAAAAGTAAAAAATAATGATTAATAATAAAAATAATAAATTCAATTTAATTCAATGTATTATATTGTAATCTTTTTATTAATAAAAAGAATTTTTTAAAAATTTATAATATTGCACATCACAATTAAAAAAATTTAATAATGTTGTATTTGTAAATACAGTATTTCCAAACTATAAATAATTATTTAATTTAATTAATTTAAACATATAATTAGAAATAAACAATACTTTTATCTATATAGAGAGATTTATTATATATATCTAATATATATATATTATAAATATATATATATTATAATATATTATATATATATATAGTAGTATATAAATTAAGATTATTTATTATTGAGCCAAGAGTGCCTTCTCATTCCAAGTATGGGTAGAGTATGTTGTAAGTTGTCTTGTAAACATTTTGACTCGGTCAAAATTAAAATACAAATTTTAAGTTGTTGTTATTATTATTATTATTATTATTATTTGTTGGGGCATAGTCTAACGAGCCGAAGGAATTGCCCAGAAAGTTATGTAAATTCCAGTTATATTTAAAGAAAATCTAGCAAAGATTTTTATAAATCCAAGTTATAGTTGTTAAACTTTAAAATTTTAGGTGTCCTAGACGTTTTTGATGGTGCTTAATCCATTTTCACCATCAAAAACATGATTCAAAAACAGCCTCTACAAGATTTTTTGAAAATTTTTTGCCTGAATTCCGGTCGCTTTTGACCATCTAGGCAATTCCTCTAACTCGGTAGATGACTCCTTTGATGGGTAGTTAAAGTAATCTTAACTTAGTCATCCCACGGGGCATAGAATAGATGGTGATGGGGTGTACTATTAAGGCACTTCATGATGTGAAGATCACGGGTTCTAAACTTCGTGGGAAAAAATCCAATCATGTTAAAGTTTGGTGTGGCACAAGCATAGGTGTGATGCCCATATGATTTTGACAACTTAAACACCCTTGGGTCGTGGTTTCTCAAGCAGATGTCGA
>APFE031445862.1:96290-151422 GCA_000404065.3 Pinus taeda
TATAAACTTGTTTTCTAAATAGAGCCAATATTATTCATATCACGTTAAAAAATTAAATTATAAAGATTATAAAACACGTGAAAACAAATTTCCAAGCCTAAATATATGGAATTCACTCGAGCTTGAGATTAGATCCATTGTGAATGAAAGGGAAGGCAGTACACCCTCCACCTAGCACCTTACATGCATATTAGACCACCGAATAAATAGATTAGAGCATGGTAAGTTGGAAGATTTTGTAGTGAAACATAGCTGGTTCATGTGGAGTTTGGGGAAGGTACATTCACCTTGTTTTTTGTATTGTGAAGGAAGGTGGTTGCTCATTATGGGAGGTTATGGGAAGAGCCAAGCAAATGATGCCAAAAGGTGGCAAGAAGAAGATTAATGGTAAGGAGAGATCGCTTTTGCATTCATTTAAGAAGTGAGCCATGGCAAGTGGAAAACAAAATTGGAATTCTTGGATTGGGAAAGTTAATCCATAGAATAATTGAGGGGTTTGATCTGCTTTTCTCTCCTTCTTTAGTGCCATCTCACACTGAAACTACAGAATCTTTGTTTTCTCATTTTGCAATTCTATCTTTTTTCTAAGTTATCTCATAAGTGGTTTTCATTCCATCTCAAACTTTATTGGCTTCTGGTTTCTCTTTCCCTCTTTGGGTTTATTCATTATAGGGGGTCTTATATATCTTAATTTTTTCTCCTAGCTTCCCACGTTAGTCACCTGTCGCATTCCATCTCTGGTCTCTTCCTCCATCTATCTAGTCATCCCTTTGGTTTATATCCCTCTCATCTCCATGTCCTTCTCCTGCCCTAACACTCTTATTCCCTCTCGTTGCTTTGATTCTCTCTCCCTCCCTAGCCTATGTATCCTTGTTCCCCTCCTTCCTTCCCCTTTTCTCGTCACCACTTCTTCTCTGCCCCAAGTTTTCATTCTCTTTGGTTAGTGTTAGCTCTGCTATACAACAAATATTTTCTAAGTTCAGAGACAGGCTTGATCTGCTCAGTTGCCTTCAAAGGAAAGCTCGCATTTAATGATTTGCTCCATTTCCCTCTTCCCATTTACCCCTAAAACCTCTCCATTCCCCGAATAAACCCTCTAAAATCCAACAAAACCCCTTTTTAGCCCCAGTCCTAAGCGTGAAGTTCAAACCTACCATAAGACTCGACCATATAACTTGGCGCTTTCATAACTCATCGCATTTAATCGCAACCGTTGATCATCACTCCCGTGATCCTCCCTTACCTTTAAATCGTGGTCATTCATTCTCTCTACCAATCCAAGTCTTTTCCTGTCACATCAGTCATAAAAATGTGCATTTAAACCCCGTCGTCTGATCGTCTACCGCGTGATCCGACGGCATTCGCTCCTCCCGCTCTTGCAAACTGACCGCACGTTAGCTTGCGGGGAAAGCGGTTTCTGTCATGTCCCATCCACCACGCGTCGCGCGGTGATTGTGATCGCTCGGCTGTGTACGATTACCGCTTGACTCCTAAAGGCAGTGCGATCAATACTGCTTATTGCCCACTCGCCCGTCCCCGCTCGTTAACCTCTGCACATCTATTCTACCCGATGGTCGTCGGATCTGTCTTCCTGCGATCCGATGGCTCACGTTTGTTTGATCCTATTTTTGCCTAATTCCTCCCGATACTCTGTGTCAAGCACTCTCCGTCATCCATCCATGCGATCCAACGGCCGATCTTCCTTCTTCATTCGTCCATACTGTCCACGACCGTAGCCAGTTCATGCTCCCGAAGGACGAAGGTAACTTGTTCGCTTGTACCTGGTGCATTTCCTCTCCAACAACCACATTCAAGAGATAGAATGGTTGAGAAGAAAAAGGACGTGCCTCGAGCAGTTTAATGCATTTAACAGTCATGAAAGTTCATCCACGTTACACTCCACCTGCTTGAGAAGGACAACAGAGTATCAAAAAAGATCAAATTCATTCATTAAAGCAAGCAGATGGTAGCAGAGACTCTTTCAAAGATTTAAAGCGGTTGGTGGTCCATTATGACCCATCCATGTCCAGAATAGCAAAATATCTTTGTAATGAAACTCTATATATACCTAGAACACAGATGTAATCAAGGATGATGGTTATTGTTTTCATGTAAGGTTCAACTTCTGGAGACTGTAACTACTTTGATACTTGTAGCGTCTGGTCTTCATTTTAAGCTAATACAAGCTTCTTTTGTTGTTAATTGCTCACTTTCCACTTCTATTCTATTCTAGGTTGTGCTTGTTATGCAGTTTTCATGTACTCTTGATGTTTTGTATTAGAGGAGCTGTCATCCTACCTCTGTGTTGAAGTATTGCATGTATTATTGAATCCGTTATGTAGGTTTCTGTTAACTTAGTGCCAGAGAGCTATCATCCTATCTGTGCATTAACAAATAGATTTGTAGACCTTTTTACTGGTTGCATCCAGCCATCACATGGTCTTGTGCATCTGCTGGTGTGGTCAGTATTCTCCATGTTCACCAAATTCCTTAAATTGTGAGTAATTGGTGGTCTAAAGCCTTGTAGTCTGGGGGTGTTCACCCATGTCTGGAGTTAAGCATAGTAGAAGTGGTTATCTGACTTAAACAAGCATCATTCCTTCCATTCATCCATTTCCAACATTTAGTTGAGTTTGTAATGTTCCCGAGCATCTCCGAGACACAACCTAGGAGAGTTTCTTGGGGTGATAACATTAATTTGGCGTCATTGCCAGGGAGAGGAGATTGAAGCTCAGCTTCCCTGGGAGATGACATAGTTCCAGATTTTGATGATAGACAAAGTCTAGGCACATTTTTGGTTGTAATCATCTATCTGGCGACTCCACTGGAGGAAGACCAACCTTTGGCGACTCCACATCACAGTCCTGGCTAAGTTTGTGAGGCATACTCGAAGAAATCCTCATAAATCACCAGCTAACCCTGAGAATATTGTTAAGCAGAAGAAAACATCACACAAAGGAGCATTAGGATCAGGTAAGCCTAAGAAATCTTATGTATCTTTTCAACAGAAGGTTTTAGTTGAGAATATACAGTTTGAAGATCTAGAGCCTAGTATTGCTAGTGAAGAATCAGTTACAGAGATTCATAAAGTTCCTTGTCCGTTTAGTTCCCATTTGGTTCTAAGTCAAAACAAAGCATCCCATGCACTCCATCACATTCCTTTGTCTCTGTCATCCATTGCATTGCTTCATAATACTCAATCTACTAGTAGCATTCCACCTACCCTAGTCATGGCAGGCCAGTAAGCACCTACAAAGATGGAAAGAATTATAGCTGCTAGGTATGGACCCCTGGTTCTACCTGTTCCTTTGAATGCCATGCCTGCAGGGGAATATCAAAAGTATATGCCTAAGTTTATTGGTACAGAGGGAGTAATAGCCGAAGAGCACCTTGAATCTTTCTATAGTTATGCTGATAACCTGGATATTAGTGAAGATGATGTGTGGATGAAAGTCTTTGTCCAGAGCCTTGATGGATAGGCCAGAAAGTGGTTCAGAGAATTGACCCCTAGATCTATTGTTGATATTGAAGCCTTAGATGATGCATTTTTGAAGCACTGGGGAGATAAAAAAGACTTGTTATATTACCATACCGAGTTTGGTAACCTGAAGAGAGAAAATGGGCAATCTTTGCCTAATTTTAATAAAATATTCAATCATATGTATAGTAAGATACCAGTTGAAGTAAAGCCAACCCCCACCTCATCCAAACTCACCTATGCCAATGCTTTTGACTCTGATTTTTGCTTATTGTTGAGAGAAAGAAGATGTGCCACTCTGGCTGATATGCAAGACGCAGGCCTAGAAGTAGAATCTAATATTATGGCTGCAGAAAAACTCAGGAGTCATTCTGACAAAAGGAAGTAGAGAGGCGAGGCTTCTTCTTCCTCTACTTCATCATCAAAGCCTAAATTAGACAAAATGACTAGAATGATAGAGTCATTAGCTACTGAAATAGTTGAGCTGAAGGTTGAGAAGAACACAGGAAAGATAAGGCAGTAGGACACATTTGCTCCTAGAAATCCAAATCCGTTCAGAAGAGCAAATGAACAATTGAAAATCATTCAGAGGGGTAAAGAACCAAAATAAGAACAGAAAATTAAAGCTCCTTTTCAAAATGTAGTCATGGAGGAGTAACAATTTGAAGAAGAGGATGAAATCCATTGCATGGAAGATAAAGGCAGTGCTACCTTTTTGACATTGGCTGCATACGAAGAAGCACTGTTGCAAAACCAAACCAGTCAAAAGTGAGACAGAGGGGCTGTTCTACAGACTGGTGAACAACAAAGATATAATCTGAGGTCACATGCAAACAATGCCAAGGAGAATCTTGCCCAAAAAGGTGTTGTCCAAACAGAGTCACAGGATACCAGATAGAAGAGACCAGCAGCTGATTCAGTCATCCTTAAAGTGCTAGCTCAAGAGGTAAGAGGTCCTGACAAGTCCCCTTCCCCTTTCAGCTTTGAAGCAGAAGTCAAGAAGTTAAAATATATGTGCCTCTCTTAGAACTTGTAAAGAGTGAAGTGTTTAGAAAGCCTATCCTTGAAGCTCTTGAACTGAAAGCCACACAAACCAACACTGACTCTGTCAATTTGCAAGATGATAGGTCCGCAGTTGTGCTTAACCCAATGACCAAACCTACTAATGAAAATTATCCATCATTTTATGTCGCCTTGACCATTCATGACAAAATCCTCCACACAATTGCTTGCTAGACATAGGGGCTAGCCACAATCTAATGCCTAAAGCTATCATGGAAGAGTTAGGCCTTGACATCACTAGACCCTATCATGATTTATTCTCTTTTGATTCAAGGAAGGTGAAATGCTTAGGATTAATCAAAGACCTAGCTATTACCCTAACTCAGCTGCCTATGAAGAGCATGGTGATGGACATTATGGTAGCAGATGTCCCCCCCAAGTTTGGCATGCTGTTGTCCAGAGGACGGATTAAGAGATTAGGTGGGACATTACAGAATGATCTATCTTATGCCATTGTCCCAGTTTTTGGAGGAGAAAGAAGGAGACTGTACAGAGAAGCATAGCTAGCATACATCATCAGTGATGAAACGAATCCTTCTAATCATCCTATTTATGTTGTGGACGCTAATTTTGGAGCATGTATTCTCCAAATAAAAGAATCTCAGAAGGCCTCGATGTAGCTTAGGAAACAAATAGTTCAGGCTAAGGAAGAGAAACGAATTTAGGTTTGGGAGATGTTCTTTGATGGAGCATGTTCCAGGGAGGCTGCAGGAGCAAGGGTGGTGTTGTTATCTCCACAACAAGAAAGCACACAGTTGTCTTTTAAGTTGACCTTCCAAGTCACAAACAATATAGCAGAGTATGAGGCTCTAATATTGGGCCTTAACACAACAAAAGATAGAGGAATCAGAAGCATAAGGGTGTTTGGAGATGTTGATCTGATCATTCAGCAAGTAAACAGAACATTTCAAGCAAAGCACCCAAGGCTTAAAGCATACAAAGATGAGGTATGGAGACTCAAAGATTTTTTTGATAATTTCTGTATTTCATATGTCCCTACAGCCAAAAATCAGCTTGCTGATTCCCTTGCTGTGTCTGCTAGCATGTTTATCCCTCCCATGCCTCCTAAACTAGTATATGAAGTCCAAATGAAGTAAAGACCATCCTTTCCTGATAATATCCACCATTGGAAAGTTTTTGAAGATGATGATGAAGTGAATAGGTTCCTGCAAGTCATTGATGAATTCTCCAAAATGCAAATTGACCAAGAGAATGAAGCCTTTCAAGAAAGCCCAAAATCCCAGCTTAGAAATACAATTGGTAAAACTAGTATTGTCCAGCTTCCCAGCAATCATATACCTAAGGGTCTTGTTCCTTTGGAAAGGTTGTTTGACCAGAATGATGTGCCTTACAAGGCTGCCCAAAAAGAAGATCAGTCTGCAGTCTGTAAGCATAATATAGGGTGTCCAGGTCAGCCAAGATATATAAATTTGTCTACTTGTTTGTCTACTAACCAAAGTGCTGAGTACTGCAATTTAATGAAGCAATTTGCTGATGTCTTTGCTTGGGAATATAGTGACCTAAAAACTTATGAAAAGAAGATCATCCAGCATAAAATCCCTTTAGAGAAAGACACCATCCCTTTCAAGCAGAAGCTAAGGCCTATAAACCCCTTGCTCCTTCCTCTAATCAAAAAAGAAATCAAGAAGTTATTGGCTGCCAAAAACAAAGTCCCTCTCAGATATTCAAAATGGGTAGCCAATCTGGTAGTGGTGAGGAAGAAAAGTGGATAAATCAGACTCTATGTTGATTTTAGAAACTTAAACGAATGCTCTAAGAAAGACAACTATCCTCTACCCAAGATGGAGCATTTGCTGCAAAAGGTCTCAGAAGCCAAAGTGATGTCATTCCTAGATGGATTTTCAAGATTTAATCAGGTTGTCGTGCATCCAGATGACCAAGAGAAGATTGCATTCACCACTCCTTGGGGCACAAAATTTGTGGGAGAGAAGGATAAGTTTGTCCTTATCTATCTCGATGATATAACAATATACTCCAGTAGTCATCATGACCACTTGCAGCATTTGAAGAAAGTGTTCCTGAAGTGCAGAGTGTCTGGGATTTTAGTCAATCCTAAAAAGTCAGAGTTTGCTTTAGAAGAAGGCAAGCTTTTAGGACATATTGTTTTTGTTGTAGCTGTCTGAATTGACACAGAAAGAATAAAAGCAATACAAACTTTGTATGAACCGAGATCAAAGAAAGACATCGAGTCCTTTCTGGGAAAAATAAATTTTGTGAGGAGGTTTATCCCAAATTTTGCAGAACTGGTGAAGCATATTACCTCCATGTTGAGAAAGGGGTCAAAGATCAAATGGACTGAGGCAGTAAGGAGATCCTTTGAGTCCATTAATAAAGCCATTATGGAAGCTCCCACTCTAAGTAGCCCAGACTACAACAAGGAGTTCCATATATTTTCATTTGCCTCTGAAGACACCCTTGTAGCAGTTTTATTGCAAGCAGATGAAGAAGGCTCAGAGCATCCAGTGGAATTCTTCAGCAAAACCTTAAGGGATGCTGAGCTAAGGTATGAAATTATTGAGAAACAAGCATATGCTCTTATCAAGTTTTTGAAAGCTTTAAGAGTTTACATTTTGCATTCAAAGATAATTGCATATGTACCCTCTGCTGCAATAAAAGATGTCTTAACACAGCTTGATGCTGATGGAAGAAGGGCTAAATGGATTGCAAAGATGATTGAATTTAATATAGAACTGAATCCCACCAAGCTTATGAGAGGTCAGGGTCTTGCCAGACTATTAGCTAAAGAAAATTGCAGAACATTGGACATAAACATCATGTGCTTGAATTCAGAAAATGGTTCAACAAAAGAAGAGGAAGCAGCTAAACCAGAGAGAAGACAGTCAGTGGCAGAAAATCTAGCTTCTTCTGATTGATATTCTGCAATAGTTAAATTCTTGTTGAAGCTAGAAATCCCTCCAGGCTTTACTCAAAGTCAAGTCAAAATTGTTAAGCTAAGGGTAGCCAAATATTGCATCCACGAAAATCTGCTCTATTGGAGGGACCCATTTGGAATGCTTTTGAGGTGTCTAGACAAAGAGAAATCTATGGAGGTTATGCAACAGTTTCATTCCAGCATGTGTGGAGGACACCAATATTGGAAAACCACTGCCCATAAGATCCTCAGAGCTGGGTACTATTGGCCCACCTTATTTTCTAATGTCTTTTCATTTTTTAAATCTTGTGACAAGTGCCAAAGATTTGAAGGGAAACAACAATTGAAGTCCCTGCCCTTAAAACCAATACATGCAAAAGGACCTTTTCAGCAGTGGGGCTTGGATTTTATTGGAGAAATCAATCCACATTCCAGTGGCCAACACAGATGGATATTAGTAGCCACTGATTATTTCACCAAATGGATTGAAGCAATCCCTACCAGGAAGGTTGATCATAATGTGGTCATGAAGTTTTTGATTGAACATATCTTTACCAGATTTGATTATCCACATAAATTAGTCACAGACAATGCAGAAACCTTTAGGGAAAAAGAATTGGTGGGCATGTGCAATTCAATGGGTATTAAATTAGTTCATTCCACCTCATACTACCCTCAAGGCAATGGTCTAGTAGAATCCTCTAACAAAAGCCTAATAAGGATAATAAAAAATATGTTGGAGGGCAAAAAAAAGAATTGGGATTCTAAGCTCAAATATGCACTATGGGCTGACAGAGTGACCATTAAGAAGTCCACAGGGAATTCTCCATTCAGGTTGGTATATGGCACTAAAGCTGTATTCCCAATTCAGTTAACTCTCCCTGTGGCAAAGTTCTTGCAACAAGAACAGAATGAGGAAGAAGACATGGAAGAAAGGATCATTGATTTAGCAGAGGTACACCAAATCAGAGAATAGTTGGTTGAAAAGTTTGCAGCACGTCAGAAAAAGATCAAGGAAGCTTTTGACAAAGGGACAAAAATAGATAATTTTCAGGTTGGAGATTTGGTTCTGAAGTGGGATGCACTGAAAGAGAAGAGATGCAACCATGTGAATTTTGATGCTTTCTGGACAGGCCTTTTATTATTTCTCAGATCCAAGGGAACAATACCTTCATACTACAAAGTATGGGGGGAGAAGCAGTTTTTGATGGCCCAGTTAATGGGTGTTTTCTGAAAATTTATGTTGTTTAAGGTCTTTGGCCTTAAAATTGTAAATATGTTGTTTTATTAGTTTTAGTGTAAGTTTAGTAGACTCCATGCCCAATGGAGCACTAGGAATTTTGCTAATTTGTTTTCATCGGAAAGGCATTGATCTGCAGGTTCTTGAGACCTCATGAGGAGGATCTCATCCCAGAAGGAGCCAGTGTTAGCTCTACTATACAATGAAGATTTTCTAAGGTCAAAGACAGTCTTGATCTGCTCGGTTGCCTTCAAAGGAAAGCTCGCATTTAGTCATTTGCTCCATTTCCCTCTTCTCGTTCACCCCTAAAACCTCTCCATTCCTCGAATAAACCCTTCGAAATCCAACAAAGCCCCTTTTTAGCCCCAGTCCTAAGCATGACGTTCAAACCTACCATAAGACCTAACCATATAACTTGGCGCTTTCATAACTCATTGCATTTAATCGCAACCATTGATCGCCACTCCTGTGATCCTCCCATACCTTTAAATCGTGGTCATTCATTCTCTCCGCCAATCCAAGTCTTTCCCTGTCACATCAGTCATAAACATGTGCATTTAAACCCCGCCGTCTAATCATCTACCGCGTGATCCGACGAAATTCGCTCCTCCCGCTCTTACAAACTGACCACACATTAGCTTGCGGGGAAAGTGATTTCTGTCCTATCCCATCCACCATGCGCCGCGCAGTGATTGTGATCGCTCGGCTGTGTATGATTACCGCTTGACTCCCAAAGGTGGTGTGATCAATACTGCTTACCGCCCACACACCCGTCCCCACTCGTTAACCTCCACACATCTATTCTACCCAATGGTCATCGAATCTGTCTGCCTGCGATCTGATGGCTCACGTTTGTTTGATCATGTTTCTACCCGATTCCTCCCGATACTCTGTGTCAAGCGCTCTCCGTTGTCCATCCATGCGATCTGACGGTCGATCTTCCTTCTTCACTCGTCCATACTGTCCACGACCATAGTTAGTTCATGCTCCCGAAGGACGAAGGTAACTTGTTCACCTGTACCTGGTGCATTTCCTCTCCAACAACCACATTCAAGAGATAGAATGGCTAAGAAGAAAAAGGATGTGCCTCGAGTAGTTTAATGCATTTAACAATCATGAAAGTTCATCCACATTACACTCCACCTGCTCGAGAAGGACAACAGAGTATCAGAAAAGATCAAATTCATCCATTAAAGAAAGCAGATGGTAGCAAAGACTCTTTTAGAGAGTTAAAGCAGTTGGTGGTCCATTATGACCCCTCCACATCTATAATAGCAAAATATCTTTGCAATGAAACTCTATATATACCCAAAACACAGATGTAATCAGGGATGATGGTTGTTGTTTTGATGTAAGGTTCAACTTCTGGAGACTGTAACTACTTTGATACTTGCAAAGTCTGGTCTTCATTTTCAGCTAATACAAGCTTCCTTTGTTGTTAATTTCTCACTTTCCACTTCTATTATGTTCTAGGCTATGCCTGTTATGAAGTTTTCATGTACTCTTGATGTTTTGAATTAGAGGAGCTATCATCCTACCTCTTTGTTGAAGTCTTGCATGTATTATTGAATTCGTTATGCAGGGTTCTTTTAACTTAGTGCCAGAGAGGTGTCATCCTATCTATGCATTAGGAAATAGATTTGTAGACCTTTTACTGGTTGCATCCATCCATCACATGGTCTTGTGCATCTGCTGGTATGGTCAATATTCTCCATGTTCACCTAATTCCTTAAACTGTGAGTAATTAGTGGTCTAAAGCCTTGTAGTTTGGGGGTGTTCACCCATGTCTGGAGTTATGCATAGTAGAAGTGGTTATCTAGCTTGAACAAGCATCATTCCTTCCATTCATCCATTTCCAACATTTAATTGAGTTTGTAATGTTCTCGAGCATCTCGGAGACACAACCTAGGAGAGTTTCTTGGGGTGATAACAATTATATGCAAACCATCTAGTCTACTTTGCAAAGATAGGGGGGATGAATTGGTCCATTCCCCCCCGTTCTAATTCTAGTCCTCCCTCCATTCCCATCACTTGAGCTCAAACAAGTACTAAAGTAACCATGCAATGATATACGGATATAATCCCTACAAATTTCTAGAGAGCCATATATGATGTGGAAGAGTAAGTTAAACAAGCATGGAGGTTCATACCAGACACACACATGGAGTAGGAAATGAGAGATTGGATCCCTGATATTGGGAACTGTATCATAGCCAAACCCACTTCTTACATGGAAACTTTCAACTTATACTGACATATAAAAACTTTAATGGGAAGAGTCCTCACATATATGGTAGACACTCAATAAGAACTAATCATATGCATAGCAAAGCTTCATAAGAAGGTGGAAAAACTCGATAGAAAGGTCACATTATTATCCAAGAGCCTAAAAAACATGGACCTTTCTTCATCAGACTCTGACAGAGATCCAATATGGCCACATGGCCCAGAGGACACCCCTTCAAAATCAAGATTAACAAGACATTTCTATGAAACATCATTTTAATTTCTAGTAGTCATTCATGTTATCTACTATATCTCTTTTTTATGTAATACTTTGTTTAATTTTTTACTTATCAGAGTCTAAATTTGAGAATAGTATGAACAATTAAAAACATTTGCGCCTATGCTACTATTCTGGTTTCCCAAGTGACTAACCAATATCAACAAGCATCATTGTATGATAATGTTTTTGATAGTAACATAATTATATCAATCTTTAAAAAAAAACTATATGTATTATCAAGGTTTTAATAAAATAAAAAATAAGAATAATTTTTTAGAGAGATGTAAAAATTATATAATATAAATAATATTATTAAGAACCAACATAATGGATTTTTAAATTATGATCTACTAAGGGACAAGAAGAATCAAATCTCTTGACATGGAACCTTTCCTCAAGTTTTACACTCAAAAAGGGGTTAGCATCTTGAGAGAATTGATCCCTCTCAGTACTTGGTAGATCCAGAGTTGAAAATTAATCTATGTTGATATATATTAAATAAGAATTGTATTATATTAATGAGAGATTTTTATATGAAGGAATATGTATATCAACAAGATAAGTTATTCATGAAAATATGAGTTCCACTCCTAAGTGTAAAATTATTTTAAATTTTAGGTTGCATTCCATTATTTTATTGGAATGTTTAAAATGTTATATGCAACAAAAATTGATAGAGAAAAGTGTGTTTCATGTGTGGGTGGAGACACACTTATATCACTTATAAGTCTAGTGTCGAAAATAAACTAGCATCAATCCTCCACAAGGGAAACCAAATTTATTGTTTGATATCAAGGAAGATTGAGTATCAACAAAAATGATTTGCAACCGAATGCGGAGATGCCATATCCCAATAAAACTAATAAAATACATAAAGAAACAATAATACAACATACTCAAGAATTTGAAGATGCCATAGCATCAGGCTCCCTTTCACTTTTTCCAGTTGGTGTAGACTTGCATTCACATTGGAGATGACTATCCAAGCGAACAAATTAGACATCATAACTTTTTGGGAAATACTGTTGGTGGTGCTACACCCTTCTGATATCATTCAAAAGGGAAATGATATCAATCGTATCTTCATTTATCTCCTTGAATCAGAACTCAACCAAACAGGGTCTTTAGTTTCTAATGCAAAGTGATGAAATGCATGTATTGGTTTCTTCTTCCCCTGGTATGAACAGATTCAAGAAGCCAATTAGAGACTTTTTCCATGATTTTTGTATCGGAGAATACTTGTTAATCATGAGTAACATTTTTCTCAAGCTAATGACTCTCCTCTTGAATGTTAGGATAGGTCATTGAATGATAAATGATTATCGCTTCTTGGGCCCGAGTCTAGACGTGGAACCTGATTTGCTGATTGTGCCTGTTATCCCCTCTATGGTTGCACATCCAGTGTCTAGACATTGCAACGAAATAAGAAATAATACAAACACAATGTTGGAATGACAACCAACTCTTGCAAAAGACTACCCACGCAACCAATGCCCACTCAAATTCAAACTGACAACAAAGAGTCTAGTGAAGGCACCAATTCCCCTCAAAAACAACAACATTGTTGGAAATATGTTGTCGTTGATGGTAACGGGGTGTCAATTGATGTAAACAACTAGCACAAATGTCAGAGAATGAAATGAGGTGACTACAAGAGGAGAAGAAGATTGGTGAGGCAATTATAAGCTATAGAGACTTTGGAGCTAGTTCTTATGCATCATATCATCTCAGATTAAGGTGGAACCCACACATATGGGAAGAGCTTCTAGAAAATATTTCCAGTTATATATGGAAGTCTAAGAATGGCCTCTTGGATCAAAATAAATATCCAGTCAAACTTGGTGACCCCAAAGATCAAACTAGCAGAGTTAGAATTTGGATGGATGAGTTTTGGTGCACAACCAAGATTGGAAAAGTAGTCAAACTTGGTCGAAAAGTTAGTGGAACCCACCTGATAGCTTGGCTCGGTGATAATACCCCGATGGAAATACCTTTGAGAAAATTGATAGAGCGCTTAAATGGACAGAGCAGGATGACGCATGTAACACAGTTAAACTGCAGGAAAATCTAGCAACAGTTTAGGTGCCACCTGTCCCCCACCAGTGCATTAGAGGAATTGCACAGGGGTCCATAAGTTGACCGATAACAAGAAAGGTGGGTCGAACAATGGGCAGTTTTCCCTAGACTTCCAATTAGAGATCAACAGAGGAGGCTAACTACGCACCCCTCCCCGCCTCTAAAACCATAAGCAACCTAAGGGGGGCCATATAAAGCAAAGGAATTTTTTTCAACTAGGCGAGCAGATGTGGTTGATAGCAAAGCAGCAACAAGAATTTTCATTGACTCAAGTGAAGACCACCCGATGGATGTACCCTAGTGGTTTTCAACAAGCGCATAAGTTAATGCACCGGGATGCAAGGATTGAGATGATGCCAATAAATGACGCCATCCTGACAGAGGCAAGCCCGACAGTGATAACCTGACGATATCACCCTAGCTCAACATTTTTCCACACAAAAGGAATGAAGTAAGAGAAAATGCATCAAAACATGGATTCAAAGCATGGATCAATAAAGAACTGAGCAAGAGTTCCCCACTCCGACAGATAAAACCACTGAGGGCGAGCCCAAAGAGGTAGTCTAAGAAAGTGGTGATCTAGGAGAGCCAACCCAAACGATTTATGAGGCAAAACAAAGAAAAAGGTTGGAAACCCTTGAAAATTTAATAAAGGATTTTCTCGCAAAACAAGGCCTCGGGACCTTCCTTTCTATATCCTCTGATAGTGGCTACATGGTAGCATGTGATTGGTCAAAGGTGACATTAGAAAATTCCCCATAGGAGGTGGACATGTGGCAGGTAGTTTTAGTGTTTTTGGGCACCCAGATGGACCATATCTGGGTGACACATGTCACCACTCCGGAGGTGCTAGGTATCCTTGGTAATGTAAGCATGACATCATTCTGTTGGATGGAGCTCAAGATTTTTTTAATAGTGTGTAGAGAGGAAGCACTAGGCAAGAGAGTGTCAGAACATGTCATATTAATAGCATAGAGCAGAAGGAAATCAAATAAGGTCGGGAGGACCCCGTAGGACAGCTAAGCTCGCAAGGCCCAGCTCGATGGTTTATAAGTAGGTGCAAATGAATGGAACCAGAGGACAAGAATCAAGATAGAGAGCCTCGATGTAGGCGCAAGCCCTTTGGTCATTTTGCGTGGAAATATGACCAAGGGCGTGGAGCATAAAACAAAGGAATTCGGCCCCTAATAGTTAAGAAGCGTATTAGCACCTGAAGGCTTAGCCAACAGTCACGAGACTTGGTTCTATGGTAGAAAATAGTTGAAAGGCTAGACCAAAAGGGGATTAAGGAGAAATTTGTTGGAACTATCAATTTTTGCAGCAAATTTGGCAATTAAGCCAAAGTTAATTGGAGATAAAAATAGTGAAACATAACTAAAAATTGTTAAAAGACCAGAATTGCAAAAATAAGCAGAAAAACTCAGAGTTTGAGTTTTGAGTAGCAAAATTAGAGTTTGAAAATTGAAGTGTACATCTAGAAGAGTCAGTTGAACATAACAAAGGCAAAATTAAAAGCACATGCATAAATTCAATGCAATATTAACTAAAACTGCATGCCAAAAATAACAAGCCAAAATTCTATATAAGCAGACTTGAGCAAGTAGGAGAGACATAAGTCTTTGTGTGGAGAATTTTGTGAGAAGTGAATTTGTTGGTGTTTTCATTAATCATAGATTACTAAAGGTATTGGTGATTAAGAAAGAAATTGCTTTATTTTTAAGACATAATTGACATTTATGGCTCTAGTATGAAAATGGATAAAAGATGAACTAATGAGTGTTAAGTTGTGTCTTGCCAATCAGGGGTTGGTGCACCTTCCAATGGGTGTTGGTAAATATTTGGGGTTGTAGCTAATAAATCAGTGAGTTGTAGCTTTCTGCTGGTTATTTCCAAAGAATTTTAACAAGAAGTTGTAGCTTGCCTTGTGAAGCAATTTAAAAGCAGTTGTGAAGAATTTATTTGTTCTTGTGTGTTCCATTGTGATTGTAGATATTGTTTCTTATCATGTTTAGTTAAATTAAATTCTAAAGTACTTAATGGTGTCCTATTGTTCTTGCACAAGTGAAAGAGTTTTTTTTTTTTTTAATTGGTAAAATTGCTACAATATTGATTCACCCCCCTCTAGTATTGTCCTAGTTTCCAACAATTGGTATCATATCCAAGCTACTTCATATCATTTTAACAGCTAGAAGAAAGATCAAGGACCATGGCGAACTAGTAAGGATGATTTACTACCAGGGCACCTATGTTCAATGGAACAAACTATGTGTTTTGGAAAGTAAGGATGAAAACCTACATTCAATCACTTAGAGCTAATGTGTGGGATGTTGTGGAATAAGCTTATTAAAAGCCTCAAGTAGTGATTACAAAAGATTAAAAACTAGATTTAACATGCAATTCTAAATCAATGAATGCCCTGCTTGCTGGCCTACCTGAATTCGAGCTTGTGAAAGTAATGGACTACACATCTTCCAAAGTTATTTGGGACAAGATGAGAAGTTGCTATGTATGAGACAACAAGGTAAAGAAAGTTAAACTCCAAGGGTATAGAATGAAATTTGAGTCTTTAAGTATGCATGATGATGAAGACATTGCAAAGTATTTTTTAAGAGTTGATGAAGTTTTGAACACCATATGAGAGCTTGATGAGGAGCTAGATAAAGCTATAGTAGTTCAAAAGGTGTTAAAATCTCTTCCTGAAAGGTTTAATCCCAAGGTATTATCCATTGAAGAAATGATCAATTTGAACTCTCTCACGCTAGATCAACTCCTTGGAAAACTCATTGCCTATGAGATGAGGATTTCTAAAGGAAAGTCTACAGCCAAAGAATCAACCTTCAAAGCAGAAAATAAGTACAAAGAAGAGCATGATGACTCTTGTGAAACAGATGAAGAAGAAGCCAAATTTTTGAGGAATCTCGAGCGAGGATCAAGCAAGTATAAAGGTAAGCTACTCTTTAAGTGTTTTAATTGTGGAAAATTTGTTCACTATGTAACAAAGTGTCTTGAAAAGAATAAGAAATATTACGATCCTAAAGAAAGATACAAGAAAGTTCAAAAGGATAGAAAGAAGGCTAAGAAGAGGGGTTTTTATGTTCAAGAAGATATATCCTGAGAAAGTGAACTTATCCAATCCTCAGATGAGGACAGAGATGATGACACCCCTAAAGAATTTATGTTTATGGCCATATAAAATTTTCAAGTAGAGGATATTAATTTTGATGATGAATAAGGTGAAGTGGACCTAGAAGGAGAACTGCAAAGTGCACTTGATGAAATAGAGAGGCTAAGGAAGAAAACAAAACTCAAAAGGAGTATTTGATCAAACAAAAAGTTGAATTTGTTGAGCCATTGCTCTTGTAAGTAGAAGAGGGTAAGAAGATCCAAGAACCCATGAACCAATAACTGAATGAAAAGGTACAAGCATATGAAAGGTTGGAAGAAGAAACTATGTAGCTAAAGAAGGAGTTGGTGAAGGCCAAAATGTAGCTGAGTTTCAATCAAAAATTTAGTAAAGGGATTGAAGATTTGAATGAGATATTGGAAGCACAACGAGCCTCTAAAGATCGAAGTGGCCTTGGCTTTGAAGTTGAGTCTAGCGCAATAGTAGAGCTAAAGGGAAAGAAACAAACTAATTTTGTTCCAGTAGCAAAAGAAGGACCTGCACAATAGAAAAAGGAAATTAAGAAACCCAAGAAATATCAACAATATAAAACACAAAACATTGACCAAGCAAATCAAATTGCTCAAAAATCAACACAATGTAGAAGGCAACCTTCTAGGTATAATGATATCTTCCTAGGGTATTGTTTCACATGCACAAACTATGGCCACGGAGCAACAAATTGCAGAGTCAATGTTTCCTATAGGCGGTCATGTAGAAGAATATTTCAACAAAAGAAAATCATAGCAATGTATAATAACTCTTTTGCTCCCCTGAACTATTTGGTCCATTGTTTAAAATGTCAAAGATTTAGGCATATAATAGTCAATTGCATACTCGAGGAGAAGAAGATAGAGCCAATTATTGAGTAGATTAAACAAAAGCCCAAAGTCTAGAACGAAAAGGAGAAATAAAAGAAATGTGATATTTCTTTGTATGCATAGAATGAAGGGAGCCATTGGTATGTGGACTGTGTCTATTACATGGACATGTCAAGAGACATAAGCAAGTTTTTGACATGGAAACTGGTTGATAAAGGTAATGTAACTTTTGGCAACAATGGTCCAGGAAAAATTATAGCAAAAGGAGTGGTCAGTATGTCAAATGGAAAAGATAAAGCCAAGAATGTTCTATACAATGATGGGTTGAAGCATAATCTTCTTAGAGTATCGCAGATGTGTGATCAAGGCTATGATGTGATTTTTAAAGCCAAAAATTGTCAAATCAAGTCTACAGGCACATATAAGATAGTTGCTAAAGTAGTGAGAACAGATAATAATGTTTATGTATTCAAAGAGAAGACATAGAGGTGTTTCTTATCAAATATTTATGAAATATGGTTGTGGCATAGGATACTTGGACATTTGAACTTTGATAAAATAGTCAAGCTAAGCAAGAAGAACGTTGTCAAGGATTTTCTTAGGCTATCAAAACCAAAGAATCGTATTTGCAAATCCTACCAATTGGGAAAGAAAACTCATGCTCCATTCAAGGAAAGGGAAAAATCATCATCAAAGCCATTACAGCCAATACACATGTATTTGTGTGGACCATCCATAATGTAGTCACCCATAAGTAAATTATATTGTGTGCTAATAATTGATGATTTCAGCAAGATGGTGTGGGTTGCCTTCCTTAGAGAGAAATATGAAGCTTTTAAAAAATTTAAAGAGTTCAAAGCTATGGTTGAGAATGAAGCTGATTGAAGAATCAAAAGCATGAGGTTTGACAAAGGAGGTGAGTACACTTTAAAATAATTTGATGAATTTTGTAAAAAGAATGGCATCAAAAGGCAGTTTACAATAGCAGAGACTCCCCAAAAAATGGTGTAGTAGAAAGAGAAAGCATATCTATTTCGTAATTAGCTATAGCCATGACGAACAAAAGGAATGTACAACAAAGGTTTTGTGTAGAATTTATTCATACAACAGTGGCCATCCTCAACAAATCTCATTTTAGACCAAACATTGACAAAACACCTATGAGTTATGGCATTGCACACCTGCAACAGTTTAAAACTTCATATTTTTGGCTAGCAAATGTCATATCAAGTGAAATGATGAGAAGTTGGGAAAGTTTGATGCAAGAGCAGATGAAGGTATTTTTCTCGGATATTCACATAACATCAAAGGGTATAGATGTTATAACAAGTACACCAAGAGTATCGTTGACTATATTGATGTCAAGGTGGATGAACACATTGAGCATGAAGATAAACAACCATTAAAATGCAGTGTTAATAAACCAATCAACATTTATGAAGAATATAATGAGCCATCTACATAAGAATACAATGAAGAGTCCTCTAGTCCTCAGGACAAGTATCCTTCAAGGTATGTGCAAAAACACTACCCAGTTGATCAAATTGTTGGATAATTAAATATTGGTGTGCAGACAAGAAGAAAGTTGTTAAATTCCCCTATGAAAGCACATGTTTCCATGTTGTCCATGGAGGAACCAAAGGATGTTGTACAAACTAGTAAAGACCATTATTGGTTAAAATCTATGCATGAAGAACTAGACCAAATAAATAAAAATCAAACTTGGGAACTTGTTTCAAGACCTACTAACAAGAATGGCATTGGAGCGAAATGGGTTTTCAGGAATAAATTGAATGATCATGGAGAAGTGGTAAGAAACAAGGCTAGATTGGTATGTAAAGGACATGCACAAACAAAAATATTGGACTTTGATGAAACTTTTCTCATGTTGCTATATTATAAGCAATAAGAATGTTTTTTGTATTTTCCTTCTTTAAGAAATTCAAAATCTATCAAATGGATGTAAAATATGCCTTTCTCAATGGAGAACTATAGGAGGAAGTGTACATAGAGCAACCAAAACATTTTAAGCTAATAGAGAAACCAAATTGTGTTTGAAAACTCAAGAAGGCCTTAAATTGTCTCAAGTAAGCCCCTAGAGCTTGGTATTCCAAGCTAGAGAACTACCTACTCAAGTGTGGATTCAAAAGAGGTGCGGCTAACAGTAAATTGTATGTCAAAGCAAAGGATGGAAAACTTATTGTGATGGTCTTTTATGTTTATGAAATTGTCTTTTCCAATGATTCAAATGTGTTGACCAATGAATTTGTAGTTGATATGAAGTTTGAGTTCGACATGTCAATGCTTGGAGAGATTTCCTACTTTCTTAGATCGTAGATTGCGCACACCCCCAAAGGAATTTTTATCTCTCAAAGAAAGTATCTCCAAGAAGTGTTGAATAAATTTGTCATGGAAGAATTCTCTTTAGTGAGCACTCCAAAGGTGATAGGTTGCAAACTTAGCAAGATGGATGAATCTCCACCAATGGACCAAACTTTATGTAGATCCATTATTGGCAGCCTCTTATATTTGGCAGCATCAATACTAGACATAATGCAAGTTGTTGGTATTGTTTGATGATTCCAAGCAGTGCCCAGACAAAGTCATATACTAGCAGCTAAGAGTATTCTTAGATATCTCAGAGAAATAATGGATTATGGGATTTAGTACCCCAATCATAAATATTTTTCATTAATTGTTTATATTGTTGTTGATTGGGTAGTTGATGTAGATGATTGAAAGAGCACAAGTGGTGGTGCTTTCTTTCTTGGAGAATGTCTAGTTTTTTGGTTGAGCAAGAAGCAAGCATCCATTTCCTTATCTATAGTTGAAGCATAATATATTGCAGAAGCTTCTTGTTGTACTCAACTGTTGTGGATGAAGTAGACCTTGCAGGATGTACAAGTGTTTTATGATCATCCTATTCCCATTATTTGTGAAAACACGAGTACAACAAGCATGTCAAAGCATCCCGTTTTTCACTCCAAAACAAATCATATTCCAATAAAGTATCATTTATGGAGAAAGAAAGTTGCCAATCAGATTGTGAAGTTGAAGTATGTGACTACAAAAGAGTAGGTTGCTGATATTTTTACTAAGCCACTTCCTAGAGAGAAGTTTGAGTATTTGAGGCAAATCTTGGGAGTTGTTCCTCTAGCCTCCATAAACTAGCTCTTCCTTCAAGAGGAAAAAAGGTAGTTGTTGTATTTTCGACATATCAATATGAAGTTTCTAGGTCCATAGGATTAACATGACAGAAATATTGTTTATAGAAGGTGCATGGTGACAGGGGAGAGATAAGAGACACATGGTGATAAAAAAAAAAGTCAAAGGAGAGGTACTTGGTGGAGGATAGGTGTTATTGAAAAAGAAATAGCAAGAGTAGCAACATGAAAGAATAGCAACAACATCACAACAACAGAAGCATCAAATCATAAGGGAAGTGCATCTCAAGGGGAGAAATACTCAAAAGAGACATTCATATTTGATGAGGAAGTTTTGTTTGATCTTGGTGTTTCCAATAATGCCAAAGGGGGAGAATGTTGGAAATATGTTGTCATCAACTGCAACAAGGTATCTATTGATGCCAACAACTAACATATATTTCAGAGAATGACAAGAGGTGACTGCAAGAGAAGTAGAAGATCAGTGAGGAAATTAAAAGGTGCAGAGACTTTAGAGCTAGTTCTTTTGCATCAGATCATCTCAGATGAAAGTGGAACCCACATAGATGGGAAGAGATATAGAAAACATTTCTAGTGATATGTGAAACTATGAAAATGGCCTCCTAGATCAATAGAAATATTCAATCAAAGTTGTTGACCCCAAAATTCAAACTAGCACAGTTTGAAGTTGGATGGATGAGCGTTGGTGCACATCCAAGAATGGAAAAGCAACCAAACCTAGTGGAAAAGTTAGTGGAGCCCACCTGGTAGAATATCCCAGTGGTAATACCCCAGTGGACATACCCCGACACAAATTGGTAGAGTTCTCAAATGGAAAAAGTGGGATGATGCGAGAAACAAGGTTAAACAATAGGCAAGTCCAACAATGGTTTAAGTGCCATGTGTCCCCCACCGACACATCAGAGGAATTGTGTGGGGGTCTACATGTTGACCATTAACAGGAAATGAGGCTCATGCAATGGGTGGCTTTCCCCAGAATACCAATCATAGATCAACAATAGAGGTTAACTGTATACCCCTCCCCCCTCTAAAACCACAAACAACCTAAGGGGGGTTCACACAAAGCACATGTATTTTTTCCAACCGTTCTCGTATAAATGGCCACATCAAAGTAGTGGGAAGCGTTTTCATTGGCTTAGGAAGATACCACCCGATGGGTGTACCCCGTTTGCAATAGGCACATAAGTTTAAGTGTCAGGATGCAAGGAGTGGGATGAAGCCCTCCTTGCATATGCAAATTTGATGGTATCACCCTAGCTCAACCTTTTTCCACACAAAAGGAATGAATATGGAGAAAAGGTGTCAAGACAAATTCAAAGCATGGACCAATAAAGAACTGAGTAGGAGGTCCCCACTCCGATAGCTGAGCCTGTTGAAGGTGAGCCCGGAGAGGCAGTCCTAGAGGGATAACAAAGCAGTGAGCCAGGTGAGCCCACCTAAAGGATTTATGAAGCAAAACAAAGAAAATGGTCTAGAACCCTTGAAAAATTAACAAAGGATTTTCTCACAAAACAAGGGCTCGAAACCCTAATTTCTCTCTCCTCTAACAAAGGCTACATGGAAGCATGTGATTAGTTAAAGGTGACGTCAACAATTTCCCCATAGGAGGTGGAAACATCGCTAGTAGTTTTCGTATGTTTGGGCACCCAAATGGCATATATCCGAGTGACACTTGTCACTACTCCAGAGGCACTGGGTGTCCTTGGTGATGTAAACATGACATAATCCCATTGGATGGAGCCTAATGAATTGTTAATAGTGCACAAAGAGGAAGTGTCGAGTAGGAAAGCGTCGAGACATGTCAAATTAACAACACAGAGTGTTAGCCAATTAAATAAGGTCAGGAGGACACTGTAGTGCAGCTAAGCTCGCAAGGCCTACTCCAACGGTTTATGAAGAGGCACAAATGAATGTTGCCTAAGAGACAAGTGTCAGGATAGAGAGCCCTAGCATAAGCACTGGCCCTTTGTTCATTTCGTGTAGAAATAATACCAAGGGCATGAAGTATAAAATAAAGGAATTTGACCCCCGATAGGTAAGAAGTGGCTTAACGCCTAAAGGCTTAGCCAATGGTCATGACACCCAGTTCTATGGTAGAAAATAGTTTAAGGACCAAAGAAAAGGGGCTTAAGGACAATTTCGGTAGAACTATTAGTTTTGGTAGCAAATTTGGTAGTTAAGCCAAAATTAATTGTAGATAAAAATAGCGAATCACAACTAAAAATGTTAAAAGACAAGAATTGAAAAAATAAGTAGAAAAATTCAGAGTTTGATTTTCGAACAGAAAAATTAGAGTCTGAAACTTGAAGAGTACATCTAGAAGAGTCATTTAAACAAGAAAAAGGAAAAATTAAAATCACGTGCATAAATCCAATGCAAGATTAACTAAAATGCATGTCAAAAATAACAAGCCAAAATTCTATATAAGAAGGATTGAGCAAGTAGGAGAGACACAATTCTTTGTGTGGATAATTTTGTCAAAGGTGAAGTTGTTGGTGTTCTCAATAATCAAAGATTGTTGAAGGTATTGGTGATTAAGGAAAAAATTGTTTTATTTGAAGACAGAAATGTCATTCATGTCTCTAGTATGAAAATGGATGAAAGATGAACCAATGAGTATCGAGCAAGTTGGTTCCCTTCTAGTGGGTGCCGGTAAATATTTGGGGATGTAGCTCCATTCAGTTATAGTTGATAAATTAGGGAGTTGTAGCTTCATGTTGGTTGTAGCCAAAGAATTGTAACAACATGTTGTAGCTTTCCTTGTGAAGTAACTAAAGAGCAGTTTTGAAGAATTTATTTGTTCTTTTGTGTTGCATTGTGATTGCTAATATTGTTTCTTATCATGTTTAATTAAATTAATTTATAAAGTGCTTAATGGTGTCCTAGTGTGCTTGCACAAGTGAAAGAAATATGTTTTTTAAATTGGTAAAATTCCTAATATATTGATTCACCCCCCCTCTCAGTATTGTCCCGGTTTCTGCAGAAATTCCCACTGTAGATCAACAGATTATACAATAGACTAAAGCAAGATACAAGATCTACTTCTACAACAAACTTTTCGGAAGCTTAATTGAATTGAGAAATATCAATGAGAACACATATAACTGAGAATGCGAAATCAATCACACATAACACAGAAGAAATAACCTGGGGAAAGCCTAAACCTAAAACCCTAATCTCTGTATTATCATACAAGTGGAAATATGTTCGAGTTACAAAAAGAATCAGCTCTCAAGCTATCCTACTCTCTCTACAATCAAACAATACTGCTCATAAAAAGTCAAAGGCTCTCACAACCTTCTCCTCTACCCTCCAAGCCTCCTAGTTCCTTGCACAGTTTTTCTTGGGGTCCAGTGCTTCCAATTGTGTGAATTCCCACCTCACATTGCTCGCTTGGCTTAGAAATAACTGCACAAACCTGAAGGAGATAATTCCTTCTGCATGGATGAGTTTCCTTTATAGGAAAAATCCTCCAACTGACAATACACTATCCCTTCCTCTGATCTCAACTGGGTCTCTGAATGAACTGACATGCATGAGTTATTTATGAGAGAATATTCAGTTATCTGAAGTGCAATAGTTACATGCATGCATGCATTAACTAACTAAACTCTCAATTATTTCAACAAACTATTTGAACTAATCTAACTGGACTTAACTCAGTTAACTGAGCTAACTAATTACAACTCATCCTTATCTCTTTAACTAAGGGATAAATTCCTCAATTAATGGGAAACTGTTGCATGTCCTCACATAGACTTCATGTTTGATTTTCTACAACTAATTAACTTAAGATGAATTAATTAATTATTTTACAAACAACTGCTAAGATAAAATTCGAATTTTACTTCTCTATTTTAGTTCAGGGACTAACTAAAATAGGAATCTAACCTGAAATGCTATTTATAGAAATGTTATTTTTAGCATTTCCATTTTTCATTTCTTGTTGCTATGTCCAACACTGGTACCCGAACTTCTATTTATAGCAGTGTTATTTTTAGCATTTCTTATTGCCATTTTCAACACTCCCTCTCAACAAGAAAGGCATTCAACCTGAACCCGATCCTGAACCTTTGGAATGTTCTGCATGCAACACTTCTCCCAGGTGTTGTTTCTCCAACAACTCTAGAAACAAAAAAATCTCCCAACTGACCTTCCTATTGGGCTAGAAACACCCTCTGTTGTTGAAGCTCCCTCTGCCACTGACAAGTGCTCCCTCTGTGACCTCTGAGCTGCTGCAACACTCCATGCATCTCGTACTATTGCACACCTCTCTGTGCCATCCTGCACTTTTCCAACACTCCTATGCCTCTCGTATTGTTGCAGCCTGCTAGCTCTGCACTATCTTGGGATTCCTGCACTATAGCACTCTCTGTCGCTCCATCCACATATTCCTCTACCCACTCAGCCAGTCCTACTACTCCTCATTGGGGCTCCCATAGCAAGGTCTAATAAAAGAGGTTAGGTACCTCAATGATCCTGCTCCTATTCCAACCTTCTTGGGACTATCACTCCAGATCACCCCACCTCTGACTTGGAGGTATGGATGCATGTGATCCCTCTGCCCACTTGGCTCGAAATTTCCCCCGACTGGAGGTCTTTGCATGTGTAGGATTCTCTACTCGATCTCCTCTCGGCTTCTCTAGTTATGGCTGCTCCACAACCTCCTGAAGCTACTTCACCAATTGTGGCTCCTCCACAAATGTTAGAGACTTCTTTTGGCGCTGCATGTTGAGAGGTAATTTCTCTCCCTCTCAACCACCAAGTCTCCATCAATTGCCTTGCTCCTCAAGGCTTTGCATGCATCTTGAACCTCAAGAGCATACAGGTTCTTGACTTGTGAAACAATCTGCTTCACCTGTCTCGTGGTGATGTGTCGATGGAAAACCTTGCCCTTACTGAAGACTACATCATAGCCCTTGTCTTCCAGCATGGCAATCGACACCAAAGTTTTCCTCAGTCCTGGTACATACTTGATATCAGTTAAGGTAATGCAAGCTCCATGCTCCATCTAAAAAACAACTGTGCCTACACCTGAGACACCATATTTTTCATCATCACCCATCGTTATGGATATCTGGAGATCTTTCTCCTCCAAGGTACTGAACGAACTCTTATCGCCAGTCATGTGGAAAGAAACTCCACTATCAAGAAACCAACCACTTCCCACCATGGATGAAACCATGCATACAAAAGATGTGAAATCAAACTCGAACTATGAGGCCAGTGCCTCACCTTTTGATCCTTCCACGAATCCCTTCTTGGATTTCCTCAGTGGACAATTTGTAGCAAAATGGTCCACCTCATGACAACAAAAGCATCACATTTTTTATTTTTCAAACTTCTTCTCACCATGGGAAGAACTCGATTTGGGATGAGAATCCTTCTCCTTCCCTTTCTTCACCTTACTCGCTAAGGCACAATTTTAGTTATCCTCCTTGGATGAAGAACCATCTCTGGTGCTTCTTCTTGTCTCCTCCTACATCAGATCTAATCAAAGTCATTCCCAATCTAGCAGTTTCTCTCTTCCATTAACCGAGTCTTCGTAACTATGCCAGCTCTTAGGAAGATCGAGGAGTGCAAGACTCACCATGTCATTATCGGCTATTGTGATCCCTACACTTCTAAGCTCATCTCTGTAGGTGGTGAGCTTGTTCAGATATGTAGAGATTGTGTCGCCCTTTTCACACTTGATTTTCCAAAGCTTGTATTTCAGCGCCAACTTCCTCTGATCATTGCTATTCTGATATAGATATTTCAATGTTTTCCACATCGAAAACGATGTCTCCTTCCCATGGAGACTCGAGATTATGTGGTCTCGAACTCCCTCCAGAAGGATTCTCCTTGCTTTAGCCACACATTTCTTCCATTCCACCAATTGAGTAACATCAGTCGGCTTGGGGACTTCTTGATCAATGAAGTCCTTTAGACCATTATCCTCTAATACTACTTCCATGCGATCCTTCCAGGCTATATAATTCGAGCTGCCACCAAGGGAACACTCGAGTCTTAAACCGCTGAACGTCATTGGTGAAATTGAGATGTGATAAGAACTCGATTTCTATATTTAGGAACATCAAACTTTGAACTTCTCCCTTCTTGTATATTTTTCTTCTCCTTTGATCACCTTTTCTTCGATACCATGTAGAAATTTCCACTATAGATCAACAGATTATGCAATAGACTAAAGAAAAATACAAGATCTACTTCTACAACAAACTTTGCAGAAGCTTAATCGAATTGAGCAAGATCAATGAGAACACATATAACCCGGGGAAAGCCAGCCTAAAACCCCAATCTCTATATTATCATACAAGTGGAAATCTGTTTGAGTTACAAAAAGAATCAACTCTCAAGCTATCATGTTGTCTTTGCAATCAAACAATACTGCTCATAGACAACCAAAGGCTATCACAACCTTCTCTTGTGCCCTCCAAGACTCCTATTCCCTTGCACAGTTTTTCTTGGCGTCTAGTGCTTCCACTTGTGTGAATTCCCACCTCACACTGCTCACTTGGCTCAAAAATAACTGCACAAACCTAAAGGAGATAATTCCTTCTGCATTGATGAGTTTCCTTTATAGGAAAAATCCTCCAACTGATATTACACTATCCCTTCTTGTGATCTCAGTTGGATCTTTGACTGAACTAACATGCATGAGTTATTTATGAAAGAATATTTAGTTATCTGAAGTGCAGCAGTTACATGCATGCATGCATTAACTAACTAAACTCTCAATTAGTTCAACGAACTATTTGAACTAATCTAACTGGACTTAACTCAGTTAATTGAGCTAACTAATTACAACTCATCCTTATCTCCTTAACTAAGGGATAAATTCCTCAATTAATGGGATAACTATTGCATGTCCTCACGTAGACTTCATGTTTGATTTTCTACAGCTAATTAACTCAAGATGAATTAATTAATTATTTTACAAACAACTGCTAAGATCAAATCCGAATTTTACTTCTCTATTCTAGTTCAGGGACTAACTAAAATAGGAATCTAACCGAAATGCTATCTATAGCAATGTTATTTTTAGCACTTCCATTTTTCATTCCTTGTTGCTATGTCCAACACTAGTACCCGAACTGCTATTGATAGCAGTGCTATTTTTAGCATTTCTTGTTGTCATTTTCAACAATTTCCAACGAACATAACAAGAATTGGTTGACGCCCAAAGACATGACCCAAACTACACCCCAAGTAGCCAAGCAACTACACGAGAAAAACCACTTAACCTAAATAAGGAAAGGAATGAAAAACCAAAGAATTTAAACCACAGTGTGAGTGTCAGGGAAGAGGCAAGACCAGGTTTAAGACTCGACATAGAAGCTGCAAACTAACTAAAGGCTAAAAATCTCAATTGATAGGTGATCCATAATATATAAGCATGAATAACAACATAAGCTAAACAATCCCATGAATAAAAGGCACAGGAAATCCAAAGACAAGAAGGAAACCAAAACTTGTACCTTGCGACACAGGAAGGTCGGGATTAATAGAAACCATGATTGAGACAATTGAGAGAGTGTCCAAACAAAGTTTGTTACATCACCTTCATAACTCCATGAAATTCCACTCGGCACTTCTCTGGTGACTCCAAGACCTAGTACAACACTCCCACCCACCACCGCAACTAACCAACACTCACATGCAGACACCATGAACAGGGGTAATAGAAAAATAGTGTGGGTCACTTCCTCAGCTACACCATCAACAAGCAACCCTCATGCTAGGAAAATCCAAGGCCTATGCCATCCTACCATCAATCAAACCAACAATTCAAGTGTCTCAAAGAAGTGCAAAGGGAAATTTAGTCCCACTACTAGCGGGGGTGCACTCCCACTCCGTAATAAATAAACAACTTCACTCACTACCATCGTGTACCAATTAGGATATTTCAAAGGCAAGAACATAAAATCGAGGTAAATCAAAGATCGAATTCAACATTGCATAGGAGATGTTTTCTATGCCACCCCCCTCCCTTCTTAATTATAGCAAGAGGTGACGAGGTAGTGCACACCCCTCCCAACCTCCTATGACAAATGTCCACTCACCCTGATTGGTTTTTTTTTTTGTTGCAAAGTTTAGAAAGAAAAGAAAAGAACAACTTTCACATAATTTTCTAATAAATTATTTTCTTATGAATATTTTGATTAGTTTTGAAAAACCAAATTCTCTTTTAAATACTTAAGATTCTTTGAAATTGTAAGTATGATGTAATTAAACTTTCTATAATATTAAATCCAAATTCTGTTAGAAAATTAGGTAAGATAATGATTTGGAATGGATCATTGTATAATTTGTTATCTATTTTGGTACTTTATGGGTGGAAAAATTGGACTTATTGTGGTCTTTAAACTATTATGGATATTCCATTGGAACAATTTATCACAATAAATCTTACAATGTATTAAAATATTTTATTATGTAGTTTATTACCTTAAGTCTCACTTTTATTATAATTAGCTTAGTGCTTGATTTTTTGGAAACCAAAAATAAATGAAAGAACAAACAAATGAACATATCAACCACACAAATAAACACAAATTGTATAATAGGAAACTCAATACAAGAGGAAACCTAGCTAGAAGGTGAGGCTTATGCTTTGATTTCTTTTCCCAATTAAGAAATGCAAATGCAAAGAAATAAACACTCACTATGGATTTACCCTAAACATTGTGGCTTAAATGGTTGTTACAAAATCTACTACCTCCTCTATTATGCTTCCATAACCCATTCCTACATGCACTACCCAACTATGGAGCAATAACAATATAGAAAGAATGGAACCATTTCTCTTCTTGGAGGCCAATTTTTGACTTAACCTAATATCCATATAGGGTTAGGTTTAAGGTTTTTTCACTCAACCCTTAATTAGCATTATGGTTTTGGATCCTCTAAAATATTCTTAAAACTCTATGAGTAATTGGTATTGACATGGCATCCATTTGGTACCATGGTTATTAGTAGGATAGGTCAACTTGTGGGAGGCATAACTTCTACATATTAACTATGATTAACATGATTTTCAAAAGATTTCATTGTGTAGAAAAAAACATTAAGGGGATAGGTTCTATACTTATAAAGCTTTAATCATAAAATGTGTCATTTGATGCCTCAAACTAGTTAGGGAAGGTTCTAGAATTCAAATCACCAAATTGTGAAACATTGCTAAATGAGGAATTGCAAGAAAATTTGTAGTGTTCCTTCATGCTAAAACTTGAAACACGGCCAAGTATATAGAGAAAATGATTGCAAAATAATTTTGAAACAAGAAACAATAATATGAATGCTATATAAGATACCTTTTAATTATGATCATGTTAAGAAGGCAAACAATATTCACTTTTCTCTTAAGGTGGAGCAACCTTTCACTACGTATACATTCAAATACACAATAAAAGGAAATATTTCCATTGTTTCCTATCTCTCTAAATAGCCTTTTAATAGGCAAAAGCCTAACTACTTCTGATCACATCACTAATGGGTACCAACTATTTAGTAATCCTTATAACGTGTACTGCTCTACATTAAATAGGTATCCACTATTATCTAGTGGAACATATTCAAAGATGGTGGTTGCATACGATAATTAACAAACTCCTAGTTAGCCTAAAGTATAGAAATTAAGGTATTCCCCTAACATGCCTTGGCCCTAAATTATGGAAGTTAATATAGGCTCTCAACCATTTTCTCAAGATTGAAGATAAGAAAATTGGTACATATCACAATTGGTTCCCATGTGGCAATTTGGGTGGAATATCATTCTGTACTTTATTGATCATGCACTAACACAATTAATTCTCTATAATGTCTAATATTGTTCAAGCTAAATCTAAATGGAACCTACTTAATCAATTTCTAGTAAGTTAGTTTGCACCTTACTCAACCTTCTTTAGATAAGATAGGAAAAATATTGGATAAATCGTAGTGTTCTAAAGATAAAAAATACTCTCAAAAATGAAAATGCTCATAATCTCTCGAAACAAGCGTAAAATTGTAGCGTTCACCATTCTGATTCCAACAATGCTTGAATCGCCTCAATCTGACATCGTATAAGGACGTTATGGCATTTTGAAGTTTTTAACAAACAACTAAAAAGTCAACAACATGGTTGATTGGGCTCCTGACTAGGTAGTCTGTACAACTAACATCATTAGTTGACTATGCAAGGTACGGATGACGGTGGACCAACCTGGTCTTGACATGTGGCAGGTTCATACAGGTGCAGGTGGAATGTTTTGATCCGTCAATTTGGTTTGAGGTGGCCCAATAAGAGGGCGCCATGTGGCCCCATTAAAGGGTCTAACGTGGTCCTCCATGACTGGCTAAATTTTTTATAATGGGCCCAAGGGCCTCGGCGAGGTTCGACCCCTCAACTTTCCGCAACACAGTTTAATGCCCAACCACCAATCCATCACATTAGTCCTTGTTATATAAGCATTGTCATTTATATTTATTATGGTATGGTTTTGCATTTGGGAGGAGGGGTCGGGTGGTTAGCCTTAGACCCAGGTCACATTTTATGTCCATATGCCCACGGCACAGGTATATTAGAGAGGGTGATGCACTTGGTCCTAGCCCCAATCCATATGTAGTACCCATACGACCGAGCATAGGAGCTTTGGTGAAGAGGGCAGGGACTAAACCCCAACCCTTGGTTTCGGCGCTCACTATAGGACCCTTGGTAGATAGCGAAGGAGCTTAGGTAGAGGGGTTGAGCAGATAAGCCTTAGCCCCCAGTTCCATCAGAGCCCATGTAACCACCAGTAGAGCCAAAGCCAGTGGTGGTGGACAGTTGGCCTTGGCCCTCGTCCATATCGTGACACCATATGACCACATACTGATGGAGAACAAGCTTAGCTAGTAGCGAGAAGTGGTTAGCCTTGGCTCTCGACCACATGATGCACAACGTGACCCTAATTTGGCACTTAAGAGTTATCGGCAAGGTTGAGGCAAAAATTTACCCCTTTTGCGATGGAAATCTCATTGGTCCCAAGAGAAATTGTCACTCAACGAACTATGTAAAGGGAAAAATCATTGCGCGGTTAGCAGGTTTTGCCAATTTACAGGACAAATAGCAAATCTTGGTTCCAAGAGGGATATCATGCTCGTTTTTTAACATTTTTGAGCTCAAGGAGAGCCTAGATAAGGGTTTTTGAGTGTCATGGGATCAATGGCAACCTTTGATTTCTTATTTGAGCATTGTACGATGGACGTTTTACAGAGTTAAGTCCTTTGGTGTTAGAGGTAGAGATAGTTTTGCAGCAAGATGGAGGCATATTTGAGCATGGAAAGAACCTAGTTAGAGGTCTTCCATCCTTCTAGTTTCATCTGCAACAATTGTTACTTCAGTAGAGAAACTATTTTTAGTCTTTTCTCAATGTGCTTATGGGAGAAGCTCTTTTTAACACTTCATTGTGGACTAGTTGTATGTTATTATGTTTTGATTTTAGGTGGAGTACAAGGACATGTTGTGAGAGAGTCCTTTTTTTGTTGACCGCCACGACTTGCTATAGGGAGTCATATTTTTGAGTGAGGATTATTCGTAGGAGAATGTTTCTTTGTAGGAGAAACAAGCGCCTTAAGATTCAACAACTTGTAATGTGTGTATTTGCTACTAAAATCAATATACCAGACCTAACCATTGGAGCAGGGCCCGGAAACGTATCCCAGGAGGTGTGAACTTCGTTATCAATTGTTGGTTTCTTATCTTCATGTTTATCATTTTGAGTTGCATATGAATTTCTTTCCCTTTTAAGTTCATGTGAAAACTTAACTCATCATCTTGAAGAGGTTGTGAAACTAATTTTATCTTTAAAGACCCATTTTGTTTAACTTGCAAATTTTCAAAGGACAATTGAAGGAGTTCTCCTCCATTTTCAGATCACTTAATATGTTTGGAATTATTTCTCTATTTTGGAGTGTGTAATCCACTACTTGAACCTTAGAAGTGCCTAGTAACCACGAAGTGACTAACACTAGTTTTTGGCCATAAAATAGTTTCATAGGGGATCATTTTCATTGCTCCATGATAAGAGGTATTATACCATAATTCTATAAGGGGAAGCCATTATGCTTATTGGTGTGGCCTTTTAAAGGAAAAGCATCTTGAATAAGCTTAAACATACTTTTTGACTACTTTATTTTTACCATCTCTTTAGGGGTGATATGGAATGCTCAACTTCAATGAGGAACCCTATAATTTAAACATCTCTTACCTAAATTTGCAAGTGAAGGATGGGTCCCTATATGAGACAATGGAGTTGGGAATTCCATGCAACTTAAAAATAATATTGAGGAAGACTTCAAAAACTGAGTAGGGGGTAAATGAATGTAGTAAGGCACAAAATAAGAAAATTCAAGAGAGTTAACTACCACCATGATCACAAATTTGTTGTCCAACGTCAAAAGCCAAATTATAAAATCCATGGAGATGTTATGGACATTCCATTGGAACAAATTGTCATAACAAATATTACACTGTATTGAAATATTTTACTGTGTATTTTATTACCTTAAGCCTCACCTTTATTATAATTAGATTAGTGCTTAAATTATTGGAAACCGAAAATGAAATGAAAGAACAAACAAATGAACATAGAATCCTCAGAGTGGATTTCTCTTTTCAAAAGCCTAAATTTTGCAATAATCCTCTTTCCTTTGAATCTTTTGGTTCATGTCAAAAGGACCTCAAATTCAAGGTCTAACAAATCTTTTGTGACATATACCAAAACCTTCTAAAGTTATAATGTCAAATTATTTCATTTGAAAATTGTTTCTTAATAAAGGATTTATACCTAACACTAGCTTCTCCTTTGGATATGAGTGGAAGTGGATTTCCTTTTTCAAAAGCCTAAATTATCCCAATCATCCACTTTCCTTTGAATCTTTCGGTTCTTGTCAAAAGGACCTCAGAGCCAAGGTCTAACAAATCTTGTTTCATGTACCAAATCCTTCTAAGGTTATTGTGTCATAGTATTTCATTTGAAAAGTACTTCTTAATGGATTTGTGCCTAACTCTGGCTTCCCCTTTGGATATGATTGGGAGTGGATTTCTCTTTTCAAAAGCTTGAATTATCCCAATCATCCTATTTCCTTTGAATCTTTTGGTTCATGTAAAAAGTACTTCAAAGCCAAGTTTTAAATAAATCTTTTTTGTCATATACCAAATCCTTCTAAAGTTATTGTGTTGAAGTATTTCATTTGAAAATTATTTCTTAATAAAGGATTTATGCCTATCTCTAGCTTCCTCTTCGGATATGAGTGGAATTAGATTTCTCCTTTCAAAATCCTAAATTCTTCTAATCATCCACTTTCCTTTGAATCTATCGGTTCATGTCAAAGGGACCTCAAAGCCAAGGACTAAAAAATATTTTACGTTATATACAAAATCCTTATAAGGTTATTGTGTCATGGTATTTCATTTGAAAAGTGTTTCTTAATAAAGGATTTATGTCAGACTCTGGCTTCCCCTATGGATATGAGTGGGAGTGGATTTATCTTTTCAAATGCCTAAATTCTCCCAATCATCCTCTTTCTATTGTCAAAAGGACCTCAATGCCAAGGTCTATCAAATCTTTTGTGTCATATACCAAATCCTTCTAAATTTACTGTGTCGAAGTATTTAATTTGAAAAGTGTTTATTAATAAAGGATTTATACCTAACTCTAGCTTCCCCTTCAGATATGAGTGGAAGTGGATTTCTCTTTTCAAAAGCATAAATTCTCCCAATCATCCACTCTCCTTTGAATCTTTTGGTTCAAGTCAAAAGGACCTCAAAGCCAAGATCTAAAAAATATTTTGTGTCATATACCAAATCCTTCTAAAGTTATTTTTTCAAAGTATTTCATTTGAAAAGTGCTTCTTAATAAAGGATTTATGCCTAACTCTAGCTTCCCCTTTAGATATAAGTGGGAGTTGATTTCTCTTTTAAAAAGCCTAAATTCTCCCAATCATCCTCTTTCTTTTGAATCTTTTGGTTCATGTCAAAAGGACCTCAAATCCAAGGTCTAACAATATTTTGTTTCATATACCAAATCCTTCCAAATTTATTCTATAGAAATATTTCATTTGAAAATTATTTCTTAATAAAATATTTAAGCCTAACTCTAGCTTCTCCTTCGGATATTAGTTGGATGGTCACATGTAAGAATGGATTCTAAGACCTAAAGAATGATTACTACATGAGTCCCTCAAACTTGAATATCAACAGTTATCTCATGAGATGATTCACATGTTTCAAGGGAATATAATGGTATTAATGAGGTAATAAACCCTCTATTATTACTCCATTTAAAAGAAAAATCAAAGGACTCTAAAAATTATTCTATCCCATACTTCAAACCATAAACTTAGCTTTCAAAATGAGATTTTTTTAGGGTAACAACGTTGGACGCCATTTCATTGTGGATGGAATCTTTGTTTAAAAAGTTTTCTTAGCATAATCATAGGTCGATTACAAATACAATCATAGTATAACATGTAGTATACCTTTTCCTTTTTTCCTATTGTTCAAAATAAATGATCACACTTCACTAACATGGGATATGTAGCTTTCTTGAAATATTTGCAAAATTCTCAATTGGTTGCATTAGCTTTTTGACAAGATCAACATCATAAGTTGAAACATTTATCTAGGTTCTATTTAAAGTGCTAAAAATTATTTTGAAGGATAAGACTTTTAGAGATAGGAAACTAATAAAAATCCTCCTCTTTTAGTTCTTGGCTTTTGAAATTATAGATTCCAGGTTTTCCAATGTGTTTCCATTCTGTTAATGCCTTAATGAGCCCATAATTCACTAAAAATTCCTCTTTCTTTCAGAGCTAGGTTCTACTTTTAGAATTTTTATTTTCATGTTCTAGTTTCAAGGCTTCCTTCTCAGTTGAATATCGTAGCATGATGAGAGGGTTTCAAGATTAAAGCTTGAACTAAGGATTATAAAAATGTTAATTTAAAAGGACAAGACAAAGAAGTTTAATTGATCTATAAATTGTCATGGATATTCCACTAGATAGTTCGTCACAATAGATCTGATAAAACTATATCTAAAAATATGAAATCTACACTATTAGGGTTTTATTTCTCTTTAGCTTTCTAGATCTATAGATTACTATTTTTTTCTATGTGGTTCATGATCCTTGGAGATCGATGACCACTACATCCATAGAATATTTGTACAAGGAAAATCCTCACAAAGAGATCACTTCCTATCAACTCAACCTCGGAGCTTGACCTGGAGAGTGTCGCTAGAATTAAATGTGTGACCTCTTAATAGCAGGGGTGATTTAATGACAGGGACTCGATTAATTAAGCTAACCCTCAGGGTCAATCTATTGATTATTGTTAATTATGCATCCATGCAAATTAAAGTTATGCAGAAAATAGAGAACAATGAGATAAAACATCACAAACCATGATTTAACACAAGATATTACCTAGGAAACCCTTTGGGGAGAAAACCCAGCTAGAAGGTGAGGTCGCTCTGCACTCTTTCTTTGAATAGAAAATGGTTATAAGTACAAATGTCAAAGAAGTATGGCTTGTGGCCCTTGGGCTACTATAATGCAAAAGTCCTCTCTATGTGCTCTATCTCCTATCCCTCTCGACTATTTTTTCTCATCTATGGAACAAATGCACTCAAAAGAATGGAAACCATTTTCCTCCTAGTGGCCATATTATAGCAAAACCCAATAATTTACTAGTGTTTTTGTATGAAGATTTTCACAATAATTAACATGGTATTGCAAATTTCTAGAATAATATGTGGTACTATTAAGGTCTCAAATGTTTCAAGTGAACACTTCACCCATATTAAGGGACAAAAATATAAAACTATGATACAAAGAGTGCCAAACTAGGAACAACTATATAATTAGGTAAAAGAAATCACTGTTAGAAAAGTCAACATTACAGATTGACAAATAATTAATAATTAATAATTATTGAAAGGAAACATTACAAATTTATAATATTAATTAGTAAAGTAATTAGAAAATAATTGGGATAAGGGACAGATTAATGAAATTAAAATTAAGACAAATTACGTTTATTACTAGAGGGGGATTATATAAATTAGAATAAATTAAATTAGAGTACAAATTTGTTTATTAGATTAGAGGAAGCAAAATGATAGGGCAAATTGGAATTATTATTAAAGAGGAAAAATGGTGGGGGATATATATTTTATGTTAATTAAATTATTAAATTTAAAATAAAGTAGATAAGGAACAGGTTGGGGATTAAGAAAAATTAATAAACAAGAGGGATGTAAACATTGCTAATTCAAAATTATATAAATCATGGCCCTTGCCCCTTTCCACTCACATTGCATCATTAGGGAAGCTCTAGAAATTGGAAAGCACCCTAACAAATTTAACTGAGAAGATGGATATCGGTTGAACCATCATAGGAAACTTGTCATTCATTTTTTGTCATCTAATCCTAAACCCCCTAACCTTAACGTCGGACAAAACCAATCTTAGGTCCCACTTCCCTCCATTAATAATCATTTTCGTTCTTCTTTGTCATCTTTTAACTTTAATTCTTGTCAATCCTTTTTTAATTCTATATTCTTAAATTAAAATTGTACCTTGATCTTATATTTCTCTAATCTTTTTATAGTTTTAGTGTAGTTTACCATAATAAAATACCAATCATTTTCTACTCTAATCTATCCTATCATTAATATCATTTCTTAGTATAGCCTAAAATTACCCCCTTTCTTCCCTATTATATCATATTTCTATATTTGTCTTCTTCCCTCACTCTTTCTTTTAATGTTATATTATTATATTCTAATGTTTAATATAATTTTTCAACTTTTAATATTCATTATTGTCCAATTATTAATTTATTTGGTCCAAACCTTTTTATTCTCTTTTAATTAATTAATTAATTAATTAATATATCTTTTTTAATTTAATAATAATTTTAATAAAAAATTTAAATTAGTAACATTCCACATCCCTCTGGTTAATTAATTATTTTTAATCCCAAAGTGTTCCACATCTACTTTATTCTAACCCCTTTTTCTCTTTAATATTAATTCCAATTTGCATATATTTTCACTTCCTCTGATTTAATAAACAAATTTTTACTCTAATTTAATTTATTCTAATTTATATAATCCTCTCTTATAATAAAACTAAGTTATATAATCCCCTTCATTCATAAAATAAAAGTAATTTGTCTTTCTAAAGTTAATAATTCAAATAAAATAAAATATATATTTCCCTTTTCTTTATATTAATTCAAATTTGCCTTATCTTTTAACTCCCTCTATTCTACTAAACAAATTTTTACTTTAATTTAATTTAGTCTAATTTATATAATCCCCTTCTATCAATAAAAATCAATTTATGTAATCCCCTCTAATAATAAAAGTAATTTGTCTAGTTTTAATTTCATTAAATTGTCCCTTTCCCAATTATTTTCTAATTCCTTTAATTAATTATAAAAATTTGCAATGTTTCTTTTCAATAATTATTAATTATTTGTCAATTTGTAACGTCCACTTTTCTAATGGTCATTTATTTTACGCAATATATAATTGTTTCTAGTTTGACACCCTTTCTATCATATTTTGAGTTTTTTATCCCTGAAGATATGTGCAGTGTTCACCTAAAACGTTGGACACCTTAACGATACCACAAAGTATTCCAAAAATTCGCAATATCAACCTACTAGTGGTTAGGTTTGACTACCTCAACTCTTAACTAGAGTTACAATATGGATTCTTCTAGAGTCTTCTTCATCATAAACACATGACTAGCCAATTTTGCCATGAATAATGGGGTTGATGTGGCATCCTCTCAAATTATAGTGGTGAAAACAAGAAGGTAAATTTATGAGTGGCATAGCTTTTGCATATGGACTCTGATTGAGGCGATTCTTGTGTCGTTGGAAATGTTTTGTGTAGAATATGCAATAAAGGTGCCATGATAAAGCGAAAAAAATTTACCCCAAAAATCATTGTATGGTACCTCAAAATGCTCTCGGAAGGTTTCAGACACCGATTTAACAAATTGGGTCCCGCCAATAAAAATGATCCTATGAGTTGAATCTACCACTTTTTCTACTCTAAAAATATTGAGATAAGTGACAAACAATATAATGATCCAATCCATATAATTAATTACCTTCACAAACCATTTGTACTTCTTTTGAAGTTTTGTTTTCAAAAATCAAAGCAATGGCTCATTTTCCTTCTATGAAAAAGTTTCACAGCATTGTATTGTAGACTTATGTTATACTTTGAAAGCTTTATGAAAATGGAAATTTGTCATTAAAATGTTATTGCTGAAATTTTTTATAAATGAATTAAAAGTTATTAATGAATAATTATTATACTATAGGTAATATTTCAAAAAAATATCGTCATATTGTATAGATTTAGATTTATTGGACAGAAAAAATGATCTATCCACTATATAATGTTATCACCAAAATTGTGTGAAGCATTATTATCTTATAGGTAATATTTCAAAAAAATATCATCATATTGTATAGATTTAAATTTATTAGACAGAAAAATGATCTATCCACAATATAATATTATACCAAAATTGTGTGAAACTGGATCAAATTTAAACACTCAAAATAATTTAATAGGAATAAATAAATATCCTTATCTGCAGAAGTTGCATTCAAACGAGAAAAAGACTAAAAAGGACCTTTGGAAAATTCCAATTTTATGAATCCTTGGACAAAATCAATGACACTCCTAGTGGGATTCATAGACGGTGAGGGTTTGCCACAGCTCGAAGGAAGTACGACGCTGGCATGGCCCACGTGGTGGATTCACCACCAAATTGTTGGGTCACACGTAATATCAATTTGGTTTCATGTATGCATCAAATGCGTGCCCAACATCCAGGCTCCCATGTCTGATTCATGTTGTACCGAAATTCTGCAAGTGTCCATTAAGGGTGGGTCCTACTTTATTAGATTTCTATCTCTCGGAATTTTTCCCTGTGAGTTTTAACATTCCCATGCTTAATTGAAAGAGTGGGATCCATTCATTAATGACAGGTTAGATTTTTATATTTAATTTAAATGTTTTATTCATCCATGCTTAATTGAAAGAGTGGAGCCCATTCATTAATGACAGCTTAGATTTTTATATTTAATTTAAATGTTTTATTCATTTGTAATGTTTTTATTATAAATATATAAGGAAATTGAAGTAGGTTATTTTTAATTAATATAAAAGTAAGAAATAGTTTTAATAGAAAATTGTTGAAAGAGTAGCTTCAGCGTAATCACTGTAGACAGACATTTGTTCCGCGTTTAGAACCAACCATGTGGTTCATGCTCAGGACAATTTTAAGAAACGGATCCAGCTCAACTGTTAATAGTTTCGAACGCTATTTTGACTAAAGGACCAGGTCAAAATAATTTAATATATTAATATTTTAATATTCTTATTGTTATTATTTACTATATATTATAATTTATAACTTATTTTATGAATAAGTTTAATCAGTAAAAATGTAAAGTAAATCCATATTTAGTTAAAAATTTAATTATAATTAAATAACAATAATCTTATTTTATTATTATTATTATTTTATTAAATTATAATTATTTTATGGAAATAATTAAATTAGGTTCAAAATATATATAATCTGATTATTTTTAAAATAATTAATTAATTTATTAATAATATAATATAAAAACATTTATTAATTATATATAATATACAATTAAATTTAAATATACTAGGATGTTAAAAAGTAAAATGACTTTAATGGTTATATTATTATTATTTAATATTTTACATATGGGAATAAATATAACTAATACTATATATATATTAATTTAAAATCATCATATTAGGCTTAGATCTTTCTTTTTATTAATTTAAAAAGTAATTTATTAATTTAATATTCAACATACATATATATGTAAAGAATTAGGAACAAAATAAATAATATAATTATAATGGTACGTTCAAAAGGTAATCCATTTATTTAATTAAATATTTAAAATAAAATGGGAGTTAAAATAAGTTAGAAAGTGCTAATAATACTAGCGATAATAATACTAATACAAATACGAGGCGAGAAAAAATAAAAATTAGAATAGAGTAAAAATAACCAAATAAAAATCATAATAATAATACTACAAGTACTACAAAACATAGATAAATAAGGAAAGCCCAACATCGAGGAGGGGGCAGAAGAACCAACTAAGAAGACAGCGCTGGAATCCACTACCTACTAATTTTCCAGTCATCATCCCTATTGAGATTGTTCGGCCTCTTTTCAATCTCGATAGCTTCCCTAAATTCTCGATGATGGAACTGAGCAACTTTGGCCACAACCTTGGTCTCCTCAATCCACCCCTGATGCTTGGTCTTTTCTACATGCTCAGCTAAAGCTGACGACTTGGATCTCCCATGTCTTAGGTCAGCAGCATGTTCGCAGATCCTTTGATGGATGGAGCGCCCAGTTTCCCCAATATAGGGGGTCCCACAGGAACACGGGATTAAGTAGACACTTCATGTCCTTAGGGTTAACGGGATCTTTCACCAATATGAGGGAATTGCGAATGGTGTTGAGGGGCCTAAAGGTTGAGGGAATATCATATCTTTTAAGGATCTGAGCGATCTTGTCCGTGGTTCCTTGGACATAGGGAAGATGGACACCTAGACATCGCTCTCGAGATTCTTTCTTAATTAACGCCCTTTTTGAGGCTTTACAGAACACCATCTGACCAAGGCGCCTACTATATCCATTCTCCACAAAGACATTGAGGAGATGGGATCTCTCCTTTTCAAAGCTCTCACAATCAAAGATCCTGAGGGCACGAGCAGCGAGGGTGTTAAGAACCCCCAACTTTTGAGCAGGGAAATGATGAGAATCAGCATGAAGATACTGCTCAGTATGAGTCTTTTTTCGGAACACCGAGTGGGAGAGAAAGCCATCCTTATTCTGAGATATAAGAATATCCAGAAACGGGAGGCAGCCATCAACCTCTTTTTCCATGGTGAACTTAATGGCCGAGGACTAGCTGTTGAGGTGATTAAAGAAGCGGTCCAGCTCCTCAGGGCCATGGGGCCAGATGACATTAGTGCCATCCACATACCTTTTCCAAAGCCTAAGAAGAAGACGAGCTGAGGATAAAGCTCTCGCTTCGAAATCTTCCATAAAAAAATTTGCCACAATAGGAGAAAGAAAGAAACCCATGGCAACACCACAAATCTGCTCGAAAAAAATTGTTGATTATAATATTTGTTTTTTTATATTGTAGTTATATAAATTAAATAGTTGGTGAATATCAATAGACATTAATTCATAATAAAATTATTAAAACACTTATTTCATAATATATTTTATATTATCCAGATTTAAAATATATATAATTGATATGTTACTTCAGCATCCATATTTATTTATTTGGCCAGAAACGTTGGGTCTAAATGCGCTTTGCGAGTTGCTTTTTGGTTTTGTTAATATTTTGCGCAGTTATCCCTTTTTGTATCAGTAATCCATGTAGCTACTATCAATACCTCTCCTGGCAAAGAAATCCAGTCAGATTGAAGCCGGCAGAGCAATGGAAATTAAGCATGATGAATATAAAATTGTTTTGATAAAGTAATGAAAGTTTGGCTGATTGAAACGTCCACTTGAAATCATTCATGGCCTCGAAACTTTAACTAAAAATAATTTCTTGGCTCGAAACTTTGACTAATCATTTCTAGTTTCCTTATTATTATCCTTTTATTTCTACTTAACCGTGATAAATTGTAAAAAGTAGAATAATAGCAATATTATAATTTTCTTATTATTCTTTTGTTTTTAATATATTTATTTCCTAGCTTAACCTCAATAATGTAATCCCCACACAAACATTTTTCGTTAGAATTTGTTTATTATATTATTTTAATTTTAATAATATAATAATATATATTTATATTAATATAATTTCAATATATATGTGTGGGTGTATTATTAATTAGATATATTTGTGGAAGGCGTGAATTTTGTAAAATCTTTTTTATTAATTAATTTGTTTATTTTGATTTTTTAAAGTTGATCTAATTTAAGGTCTATTTGACTCTTTTTATTTTTTTACATTATATCTCTTACCTCTTTACCTTATGAAGCTTATCAAATTTTTTATTAATATTCTAATGATTAGCTACATTTTTTGGCTCAAAACATCAACTAAAAATCATATTGTGTTGGATCTAGAAGTATTAGATCAAAATTGATCATCTCAAGTCTTAACTCTGTAAAAATAAATTAAATTTTATTTCTATTTTAAATTATTATTTATTTATCTTTTATCGGTCAAACAAATTCTATTAATTCTTCAAATTATTACAATAGATTTGCTTGAGTTCCACTTCTCTCCGAGCCTCACTCCTACTAGATTTGTTGGTAAGGAGAGAGATACAAAAACTAATAGCAAAATGCCAAAATTTACATCGTACCTAGAAACAAAATGCATAAAGCACCCAAAACAAAAGGAGAAAACAAATGCAGCCCGCCACCATCAAGGATTTTGAGGAAGTATCGGTACTTGTGCAACACCAAGAATGTCTAGAGGTATACGCCCCCCGTGAAGATGAAACTCCAGGTGATCAATCTGGCCCTCAATCTAATCTAGTCATTTATTTGTTCATATTTGGCTCTATCTAAGAGAGGCCAACCTATCAAGGATTTACCATTGATTATGTTGTAAATCATTTATGAAAGTTATCACTTCGTTCTGATCCTCATGTCTCTGTTGCTCCATTTCCACTAGGAGTACATTAACACTCTAAATTTACATATCCAAAGAGTCTACAGAAGGTGGCACGTCCACACGATCGGGTGGCAGAACGTAGTCATGGGCCAACTCTCCCTTGAAATTAGCCTCGACACCTCCATCAACCTCTATTTCCCCTACATGTCCTCCACGTCCAGCAAAATATCCTCGGGGTGCCCACCATGTATAGAACGCCCCCATGGCTTGAGTGTTTCTCCAATTGATGTAGACCACCAAGATCACCAACTATGGATACCCACCCAATAGTTGTGAATCAGCAAAGGAACCCCATGACAAAGATCAATGTTGGAAATGCCACTAAACACTGCACAAACATCCACTTGGTTCGCAATAAAATACCCTCTAGAAACCAAGGGATCCCCATGGACACTATACCCCAAGCAACCAAAGAACTCAGCACCTAGAGGTAGAGGCAAAGGACTGAGTGCTCCAAGTTCGTACCCCCATCCCCAAAGCGACAAAGAAACAAAATTACACAACTAAAACCACTAAAGGTTGAAGGAGCCCCATTGAATTCCACAAGGTGTGAAATGGAAAAAACATAGATAAAACATGCACACACCACACCCAAACTTCCAGATGCAATGATGCTCCTAGGGACAAGATACATGACTAGAGTGCTTACTAAACTAGCAGAAGAAAAACCCCACTCCTTCTTGGTTTCCATGGTGAGACAATGCAAAATATAGTTCTTCCTCTCCACTTCCACCCAAAAATAGAATAATTCACCAACCTCCAATGCACCAAGGTGCCAAACCTTGCAAGTTATAACCCCATAGCAGTTACGACGCAAGAGCCTCCAATGTGCAATGTGCTTACTTTCATAAATGACTAGTCTAATGGTCATGCATATATTAGAGGCTTGTGCATGCTTGACATTACCCTTGCCACCTTCACTATTGATCATAACAAAATATAACAACCACGAGATTCAGTCTTTCGTCCAAACTATAAACCAAATGCCTTATCTCTCAAACATTTATGGTGCCCTACACCACTTTTTGGTGATACACATCATATGTCAAATCATAAACATGTGGGAGGAGAAGGACCATCCCCCACCCCATCAATGTTGCCATGCTCGTCCACCCCCATCCGGGTTTTATAATTATTATTATTATTATTATTATTTAAAATAAACAAGTAGGTTTCTATTGATTAAACTGGAAAATAGTCCAACTCTTTTTTACATCCAGTATATGTTTTTCTTCATAAGGTTGCAAAAATTGTTCAGTTCTTATTCTACTACTACCCTGCCTTGATTTTCTTTGTATTTTTACATCATTAACCTTATAAATCCTCCAAAACCCACCCCAAATTTCTACATAAAGAAAAACATTCAAAAATTTGGATGATTGAATCTAAAAACTATCTGCTTACCATGTCTGGATTTCCCATGCAATTAACTGGTTCATTTTTCTCCATGTCCATCTTAGGGATATGAGCTTAAGGTTCTCCTTAGTTCTCCCTCTCTTCCGAAGCTTTTGATGCAAAGGGATGAGATACTTCATGTAGTCCAAAAACTTCCTTGAGGACACTCACAGTGGTCGTCTTGATGGTCACTTCAATACCTTCCACCTTCTCTGAGAGCAGTTCCACCTTTATGACCAAATTCTTCTCTTGAGCTATAGATGGAGTATGTCCTCATTAAAGTCATCCAATCGATGAGAGACCAATGCGAAGTGTGACCTAGCTTTAGAGATGATTTTCTCACTAACATTGGCAACCAAAGAAAAAAATTCCATTTTTATTTCCTTTGTTTATTCCTCTGTTGCAGAAGGACCTCCATTACTTGCTAAAGCTAGCATAATTCAGGTGACCAATACTCTATAAATATTCAATGCATATTTCTCCTCTAACTTGCCACTTAAATAAGTATTACTACATAGAATGTCACCATTAATGCAGAGGGGAGTGCTTTGAAGGCCAAAGTCCCTGCTCTTCTTGCTCAATTCTTGAATTGCCATTTTGGAACCCACCAATCTTCTTAGCATCACGTGAATATTAATGACATGCATTCTGCTCAGGGTACCTACCATCTTCAATTGAGATTGAAAAAGTAATTCCTGCTTTATCATCCTCCAACTGTCTATCTTCAAGACACATTCCCACCCTTGCTCCAAGGTGTAAACATGTAATCCTCTGTCCTACATAGAGAATGTGGGTTTTTCAATAGTCATCTAGATAGACTCAATCTAAGCTCCACACATGATTACCCTGTCCTATCTTATCTCCCCATTCAATAGTGTTGTCGGTGAATTTTTTAATAGTAATATATTCATGGGATGCTATGGAAAGAGGGTGTCCCTAGATCGGGGATTAATTTTCCTTGTTCAAGTGATGCTCCTTTATTTGCTTGAGCATTTTCCATTTGATGAGTTCCCTTTTTATATGACAAAATTCAATGTTTCCAAACCATCAAGATAAAGACTCGATCCGCTAAAGGATGGGATGAGTAATATCTACAACTGTTTTCAAGAAATTTTGGCACTTCAAAATGATGATCATTGAGTCTCCAATTACCCAAAGTTGATGAAGTCCCTTTGCTTTTGCAATGTTCATTCTTTCCAAATAGATAGGGCTTCTGCCTTATTATTTGTATCAATTCCTAGCCCCCATGCAAATTTCATCTCTATTTCTCTATCGGGGTGGAAAAGGGCCCCTCCTACTTTCGCCTTCCCCTTATTATTTTTATTATTAATTATAAAAACAATTAATTACATTGGTAGGCATGTCTATTTTGGAATAAGGCTTCCAAAATTTCAATTTATATATCAATAATTATTAGGAGGATGATATGAATTTAATCTCCACAATATTCTAGAATATTCATAATATTATTGTGCCAAGAGCTCAGTATGGGGGCTATTTGTAAACATTTACATGTTAGCTCAATTAAAAAATAATAAAAGGTTAAAAGTAATATAGAGCCCAATATGAGAGAGATGTTGTAGTGCCAGTAAATGAGTGTAAACATTTAAAAATTGGCTCAATTAATAATAAAAAGTTAAAAGTACAAATAAAAATCAATTTGTTATGTTGTAATTTCCATTTTAAATAAAGATCTACCAAGCGGTGAGAGAATCAAATCTCTTGAGGTGCAAACATTTCCTCAAGTTTTGCACTTAAAAAGAAGTTTATATCTTGAGAGATTTGATCCCTCTCGATGCTTGGTAGTTCCACAGGTAAGATACATATTGGGTTGTAGAGAGCCTCTCAATGCAAAGATCCATATTAGGTTGTAGAGTGCTTCTCGGCACAAAGATCCATCTTAACACCGATCTACCAAGCGCTGAGAGATTCAATCTCTTCAAAGGTGAAAACTTTTTTAGTTCAAACACTGAGGAAAGGTGCACCATGAGAAGATATGATTCCTCTCATCCTTAGAATCCTTAGTTAATATGATCCATGTTGGTTATTAATAATATTATATCTATTTAATTTCACATCTCTATAAATAATTATTATCATTTTATATTTTGTTAAAACTTTGATCAATACTCGAATATCCACAAAATATTTTGTAGTATGAGGTAGAGGTTTAGTATATCTCAAAAATAATTATAACATTTTTTCTATATATTAATATATAATATTATATAATATATATATTATATAATATATAATATATAAAAACAAATATCTTTAAAATAGTTTTGATGTGAAATGACTTAAGTTTACATGTGTAGATACCATGTTCTTGTTATACAACCTATTACAAGTTAATATATATGCATGGTTAAATTGAGAGTCGAGTATCTGGTAACAATCTTGGTTATATCCTAAAGTTATTGTAAGTAGTTATTTTTATGTTTTATTATTAAATTTAAAAATGGTTAGGAAATATTATTTTCATTTATATGTAAATAGATCCTTATTTACATCTACTACTTTATTATTATATTAATAATATATATTATCTATGATTTCCTTTATCTTAAATTTTTTAAATTTTATTAATAAAACAAAATTACAATATAAAAATCTGAATTTCATTATTTTTAACTTTATATTATTAAATGAGCCAACATTTAAATGTTTACACTCATTTACAGAGACTACAACATTTCCTCCAGGATGGGCTCTATATTACTTTTAACCTTTTATTATTTTTTAATTTAACTGCCATGTAAATGTTTACAAGCATTTACACCTCTACAACATCATCTCCATACTCAGTTGTAGAGCACAATAACTTAATCAATGTTTAATTGATTGCATTGGAATCTTCAAACCTTGTCGTTGCAACAATGCAGAGACTGGGAACTATGAATTTCATGGGCATTACCACTTCTTTTCCATATACCAATGGAAAAGGTGTTTGGCATGTAAGCTTTTTTGACATAGTTCACTAGGCCCATGGTACTACAGGAATCCTTAGGCCTCAGTTGTGTCATTTTATTTTGGATGGTATAGTGTGCTCTTTTGATGGTGCACCTAGAACTCTTATATCATTTCTTTAATAGTCTAGTTTAAGAAGTGAGTCCCTTGGTCACTCATCAAGACTTTTAGGACAACCAAAGTGAGTGATTCATTCTTAAATAAAAATCTTGTTATGATCTTTGCAATACAATTCTTGACAGGTGCTACTTTGAACCATCTAATCAGATAATTTGTCATAGTGATAATGTATCACATTCCATTTCTCTTCACTGGAAATTGATTGGCCCAATAAAATATGCATCCCACTTATCAAATAGTTGTAAGGTTATTTATGGGTGGAGCAGCATCTCATCTTGTCGCAAATGTTTACCCACTCTTTAACACACATTGTAGTTGTGACAAAACTCCTTAACATCATGGTGGACTATTGACCACCACATACCCACATGCAAAATATTTTTTGTGGATTCTTTTCTTGTATAGTTCCCTTCAACCACTCCTTCATGCGCCTATGTCAATATGGTGTGTCTCTCATGCTCCCATACACATCGAAAAAATATTGCATCTGCACCCAACTTGTACAGACATCCTGTGATGAGTTGATAGTTAGTAGAATCAACTACCAACTAATTCTTTTGTGTCCCTGTGTACTCATGTGGTGGTGTCCCTGTACTAAGGAAATGGAGGGTTTCTACATAATTGTCATCTTTCCACATTAAATAACTATGCATTGGGTAACCATCATTTACATTTCTTGTCTTTGTGCATCTAGTAAGCCATCATTTCCAACCCTATCACTACTGCACTATGGAGACTGGGGACTATGAATTCCAAGGGAATTTATTAGAGGAATTTTGAGGTGTAAAATAGGCCTCCTAAGGAAAACAGTGAAATAATAAAATAAGAGTTATGAATTTTAAAAGAAAAATAAAGGAAACTACCTTTTAAATGTATTCTCAATTTATCTCCTTATAGGTTTACTCAAATGTTAAGTGTATAAATTCATTTGACGTGGCATTAAATTTCACATCTAACAAGTACCCACTCTGCATAGTTTTGAGCAAACTCACATCGAAAAAAATTGAGAATAAATGAAAAAGGTGTATTAAACATGTTTTTTCATGTATTTTTAATTTGTTTCGATATGGGTCTCCTTAGAAGTATGTAGAGTGGTAATCGTTGGATCCAGAATTTAATTATGCATCCAATAGGAGTTTACACTTGATATTTGAGTAAATCTATAAGGAGATAAGCCGAAAATACAATTAAAAAAAATAGTTTTCTTCTTTTCCCTCCAAAATATTGACCCCTAAGGATGACATCATCATCTTGAATCCTTTTGATTCTTATAAAGCTAATTTTGTTAGTACATGTTTTGTTATGAGCCCCATTTTTAACCCCAAAATACCCCTACAGACTGCTTCTTGTCCATATACCAACCAAAAAGGTGTTTGCCTTCTAATCTTCTTCAACATAGTCTGGTAGGCCCATAGTATTGCAATAATCCTTAGGTCCTCGTTTTCTCTATTTAAATTACATACCTTCATCAACTTGTTTTCTAAAATTTTGTTGAAGGCCTCAATTGTGTCATTTGGTTGTGGATGGTATGGTGTTCTCTTTTTATGGTGCACCTAGAACTCTTCTATTATTGCATCAATAGTTTGATTTAGGAAGTGACCCTAGTCACTCATCAAAACTTTAGGACATCCAAAGCAAGTGACAACATTCTCAAATAAAAATCTGGTTGCGGTCTTTGCACTGAAATCCTTGAGAGGTACTACTTTGGCCCATCTAATTAAATAAGTCATCGTAATGATAATGTATCACACTCCACTTCTCTTCGCTGACAAATTTATTGACCCAATAAAATATATGGCTCACTTATCAAATAGTTGTAATATCATCTTTGGGTGGAGATACATCTCATCTCACTGCAAAGGTTTTCCTACTCTTTGACACACATTACAATTGTGAAAAAATGCCTTCACATGACAATAAACTATCGATCACCACAAACCCATGCACAAAATTGTCTGTGTGGTTGCTTTTCCTACATAGTTTCGTTTATTCATTCCTTCACGTGTCTTTGTCAATATGGTGGATCTCTCATGCTGCAATGCACATTGATAGAGTATTCCATCTACACCCAACTTGTACTAACAACATGTCATGAGTTGATTGTCTATGGCCTTAACTACCAATTTCTTCTTCTATGTCGTTATGTACTCCTGTGGTGCCATCCCTATACTATGTAGATGGATGATTTATGCAAAATGATCTTCTATCATTTCCACATTAAATAATTGTGCATTTGGTAACCCATAATTTACATTCCCTACCTCTTCGTTGGAATTGATCCTTGGAAAATGGTTCGAACCTATGTTCAACCTAATAGGGTTTACTATGACTTCAAAGTCATACCCTTGGAACAATAGAAACCACCTGCATATCCTCCCCCCCAACACTAGCTTGTTTACAAGGTAGTGTAATGAAAAATGGTCAGCATATAATTTAAAATGTGACCCCAATAGGTAATGTCTAAATTTATGTGGAGCATACACTAGACCCAATGTTTCAATGCTTAATTCTTTTGTTATGCCAAAGATATAATATTCCTATTAGAAAAAGGAATTGGGTGGTCTATTGTATCTTCTCTTAGTTGTGTTAGTATAGCCCTTGTTTCCATTATCGATGCATCCATGTGGACATTAAATTCCTTGCCCCAATCAAGAAACACTAAGATCGACGTAGATACTATTTTTTTCCTTTAGTGTATCCAACACCTGTTGGAACTCATCAATCCATTTGAAATTGGCATCATTCTTCAATAATCTCTCTAGGGTCATAGTAATCTACACATATTAATGCAAAATTTTCTTGTAATATTAAGTGAGCCCCAAAGTTGCGCGAAATTTTCGCACTGAAGTTAGAGACAAAAGGTTCACTATGACAATGGTCTTTTATGGATCCACCAATAGATTGTCTTTGAAAACCACGTGCCCTAGAAAAATTCCCATTGGAAAACAAAAAATGCATTTCCTTAGGTTTAGGGAAATCTACAAATTCTTACATCTATCCAACCTAAGTTGTAGTACTTCAATGCTCTTCTTTAGGAGGCTAAAAATTGTCCAATCATCTAAGTAAACTTCCATAAATTTATGAATAAAATCCTTAAAGGTTTCCACCGCCACTTGAGAAAACATTGTTGGTGCATTCTTCACTTTAAAGTGCATGACAGTATACTGAAACGATCCCCACTTTGTTATAAATGGTTTTTAATGACAGTCCTCCTTGTAAATCTCAATTTGGTGATATCTTGAGAATCCATTTGTAATTGAATAATCTTCCTTCCCTCCATCAATATCCAACACTTTATCTGTAAAAGGTGTGGGGAATGGATCATGAACACAAGCATCATTCAATTTCTCAAGTCTACACAAATTTGGATCTTGCTCATCGTCTTAAATTTCACAGCCATCAGATAGACCCATTAAGACTCCTCAACAGGTTCTATTTTACCAACTGTCAACATCTTGTCAAACTCCTCCCCGACTTTCTACTTGTAAATGGGGTTGAGGCAGTAGGTTTTCTGGCATACTAACTTTGCACTTGGTTTTGAAGTGATCTTCATCTCCCCTAACTCAGCAATTATACCCCTCATATATGAAAAATTCTTGGGGAATAAGTCAGAAATATGTCTAAAATTCTCCTCATCCCAATAATCTCTAAACACTATGAACTTAGGATTATCTTTGGTACTAATATTCACTTTGCGATTTTTTGTGTGCTTAATGTAGTCTGACGCAGTGGAGTCTAGTTGTGTTTCAATTTCCTAATGTTCTCCCTTAAAGTCTGGGATATACATATCCCTAGTATCTTCATTTTCATCGATCTCCTCTACCATGCCACAACACTCTTCCAGCTTCCTGGTATTCTAACAATTATGGTGAAAATTGCATAGTGGTACCTCCTTTGGCACATTCCTTTTCCTTGGTGCAAATATTTTATCCTTGATGCTATGCAGTTAATCATATGTTTATGGATCCTATGATTCAAATTGAAAAATTAATATAATATTGTTGGTCATTACTATATAATCCGTAGTACCCTATTGCAGCTAGAGCTGTGTATACCAATTCCAAGGTACAGTGTCTAATGTACGTAGAAATTGGTGCACCCACACAACCTTTGGAATGTCTTCTCCTCTCCATCCTTCTACACAATTATCTAGATGAGTAGATGGGGATTCCTCACCAATGTATCATTATTTTCACTCCCTAGCATCCAATCCAAACCAAATATGCAATAGGTGCATACATTGCTGCCAAGTTTCAGTGTGCCATTTTTGTGTTTCCCACTAGCATGTGGGAGTAGCTTTGAGAGAAATATCTAGTGTTGGAAACCTAAGGTGATCTGGCACCTGCACTTAAAATTGTTTAACAAAGGTAAATCATATTTCAACTCGTCAAAGTGTGGAGGTACCCAAAGTTTTGGGCCAATCCACCACATTGAAATAGTTATGTGATCACATATTCTCATGGAGGCATTGTTTCTAGTTCTCCAAGGCCTTCTTTGAGTCCAACAAACATGAATTATTACTTTGCTATCTCAATGTACCATCTGATATCGGGTTGACATAATTGTCACACCAATTTTTTATGTTATAGATGTTATTGAGGTCTACTATGTCAAGATCCTCTCTCAGAAGTTTGACGTAGTAGTCCCCTTCCATATGGTCTAATGGCATGACTACCTGTAAATATTCAACATCAAAATCATTTTTTTTCAAATTGATAATGGCTTGATTTTTGAAAGCTCATTCAATACCAAGCAATGCCAGATAAGTGTATGTAGCATCCATATTCTCGATGTTAACTTCAATATCTATTAACTTTACAATAGGGAATATGCTATATTGATTGGAAAAATGAAATTGAATTGGTGACCATACAAGCTTTGGCTTGCATGTAAACTCTTGTCCTATTTAGTAGGATATTTACAATATAACATAGATCTACTATAGTGCTTTCCATATCATAATCTGCAATCTATCCAATGAAACTGAATTATTTATTTTTGTTCCTCCTGCACAACACCTACTTTACCATCCTCGATGGTACCTACACAAAATTTACTTCCTTCTTCTGCGCACAATGATTAATTTTTTCCTACACAAAATGATAAATAATCCTATGCAATCTCTCTAAATCATGTTCATCCTTCATCCAATCTAAACAACTTCTCAAAAAATTTGGATGGGGCTTACCTCCCTTAGAGTCACTTCAGGTGGAGGCTCATCATAGATTGACCTACTATCATATATTGGTGGCCCTGGTGTTTGTCTTGTTGAGCTCAATGCACCCCATTATACTGCCAAGAAATCTACTTTTTTCCTACTTATGTATTTATTTTTTGTGGTGGGATCAAGCCTTTCAAGAGGCTTTGCAGCCTTCCAGACCAACTAGTCACACTACATAGGTGGATTTTCCTCTTCTTGTCACGGTGCACACCTAAGGAATGTCTCAGTGGAATTTAATTGTAACCATTTGTACATATGGTATGCATTTCTCTTGCCACTTTTCTAGTAACTATAGGAAATCCTTTGTAGCATGGTCGAGTTGTCTGCAGTATGTGGAAGTTGTGTAAGGGTTCAAATAATCGCTTGTCATATGTCTTAGTTGGAAACAATTATAATATATCACCATCCCTCTTCCTCATCCAAAGCCTCCTTTCCCTCTTATACGTGGGCCATGTCCTCTTCTTGGAAATCCTTGTCCTTGGGCTAGTGTAGGGTACACTTAGGCTTGATATTGTTGCACCGCACCATTGCCTCCCTCTGTATCCTACACATGATAAGCATTGGAGGTACTCTCATGCATAAATTCCAATATGCAACAAGAATGAATTCCATGTTCGATAGACTTGCATAAATCACAAAAGGGAGTCAGTGTCAAGATTTGGTATTTTTTTGTCAAGGCAAAGTTGGTAGGTAAGTTCCCCCACACTCAGAATATATTGTACCAAATCCCCCTACCTTAGGCTAAGGGGTTTGCTACCCATGTATCCAAATAATTCGTCATTGTTGATCATTTGTTGTGGTGGTGACCCTCTCTCCTGAAAATCATACATCACAACTCCTTATGCTTTTATTTTCCCTTTGTGAGGTCATATAATTATAGTGTCACAACATCTAGCTGCAACTACACTTGCACCATACCTATGATGCTCTCCCCACGAGATGGTGTATCCCCCAATTGTATGTCTATATCCAATGCCTCATGCTGGGAAGTCACCTTTTGTTGCATCAAGGGGATTTGGATATGTGGTAACAACCCTGCTATGAACCACTCCCCATGTTGTGCATCGAGAATCTGAAACATTAGTATGTCCATCAAAACTTTAAACTTCTAGTCATAATCCAATAGTGACTCACCAATTTTTTTCTTGATTTCCCTGATTTTGGTCATGCACTATGATTCCTACTTTGGATTTTGAAATTCCTTCAATAGTGCCTACTTGATTTCCACCTACATCCTAGATTATCCCAAGGGTGCGATAGCCTTATACGTCATGTACCATGCCATCACATGGTCCTGAAAAGTCATTTCTAACTAGGTTATATTTGTCCCCTCATCCAAAATATGTTTGATAGTGCATACTACTTATATGAACCAATATTGTTCAATATCTTTAGTTTTGGTCTAATCATGAACACTGGTAACCTTAACATAGTGTCACCACCATCCATGGTCTATCTTTTGGTGCTTTCCTATTTAGAATCCACTATCTTTGTCAAACGAAAAATATATTTAATTGCTTATCCCACTTATACTCCCTATTATCCTCCTTGAACTTCTAGTTCTTGTTTCTTGCTATCACTTACACTATCCAATTGTCTACGATATCCTAACACTAATAACTGAGAAAATTCAGGAAAAAATTAAGAGCTGACCTCAAATTATTAAGTTCCATGCAAGATCGTTGGTTCGATCCAATGGATGGCCATGTCCTAGACAATAGGATGCATTAGATCTTTTGCATTAAGATATTCTTCTCCATTCTTTTTTTCTTCTCCACCGATACTTGGATGGCACACTTTGTTAGGCCCCTATACTACTAGAGTAACCCCTTATTGTTATTAGTACAACCCACTTATTATATTGATGTACTCATGTAGTGCCCATATTGTTACTATTGAGCCCCATAGAAGCCCACTATTATTATTATTGTGCCCTTGCATTATTATTGTTATGTAGGCTCTGATTATGTTATGACCCCTTAGACTCCTATATATAGAGAGGAGGTCTTTCATTTGAATCATCGAAGAATTGTTCATTTATGTAATGTAAAGGAGGTTTCCCCCTTGAAGAGGCTGAATTCTAAGGCGTTGATCTATCTTTTCTCTCTTTTTGAGCTGGTTTCATAACATTTGGTATCAGAGCTTTGGATTCTAGGGTTTCGCTGCTCCAAACAGGTCATCGTGGCATTTTCGCTATAACTTTTTTTTTTGTGACGTTTCAGAAGTCACAAAAAAAA